>SJXQ01006109.1:192256-202934 GCA_006408695.1 Aepyceros melampus
CTTGTATCCAGCTGAACTCCACTCCGGGCCACTTTCTGAACTGGGTGAGCCTCTCTTCCCTCCCGCTACGATGCCAAGTCAAGGAAAGCTGCCTGACCACCCAAGCAGAAACGGTCCCTCACCAGCAGCATAGCTCAAGAGTTGGGGGCGGATGGGGCAGGAGATGAGGGCAGAAAGGATGTAGGCAGGTCAGACCAGAGGTGACCCAGGTCTTGGCTCCAGACGCCAGGGGGTTCCCACCTTAAGTGCCAGCAGCAGGAGAAACGTTTCGACGCTGTAGAAACCACGATCCACAAAATCCCCCATGAAGAGGTAGTTAGTCTCAGGGACATCGCCACCCACCTGGGGAGGGAGGAAGAAGGTTCAGCTTGGTCCTAAACTCACCCCAACCCACTGCAATGGCCCATTTCCAGTCAAGTCGAGGACCTTCTTCCACAATGGGCCTACCTAACTAGAGGCTCTGACCCCCAACCCCGTCACCAAAGTCTCCACTCTCAACTAAAGGGGTCTTGCAGTCATCCCCTGGATCACCTTTCCTGGCATTCCCCACACTCACTCTGAACAGCTCCTTGAGGTCATAGAATTGTCCATGGATGTCACCACATACCTGGAAGTGAGGAGGCAGGTCAGAACTCAGAGTCTGAAAACCCTGCTGCCAGGGGCTGTCCTTCAAAAACACCCTACTGCTTTACTTTTTTTTTTTTTTTAAATTTTGGCCTCATTGCATGGCACATGGGATCTTAGTTCCCACCAGGGATTAAACCCACAAACCCACAACTCCTGCAGTGGAAGCACAGTCTTAACTACTGGACCACCAGGGAAGTCCTGGCTTCATTTATTTATGGGTAAGAAATGGATTTATTTAGAGAAACACACTCCACAGACAGAATGTGGGCCATCTCAGAGGGCAAGAGCCACCCGGAAGTCCCTGCTTTAGAAGATCCTTATCAGTCTCGGCTAAGCCGAGAGGGTGTGTGTGTACACGTGCTCAGGCATGCCCAACTCTTTGCAACCCCATTCACTGTAGCCCACCAGGCTCCTCTGTCTGGAATTTTCCAGGTAAGAATACTGGAGCTGGTTGCCATTTCCTCTTCCAGGGGATCTTCCCTGGACTGAAAAGCCTCTACTTCCCAGAGTCGAAAATCTACTCTCCCACCTCAATCCCCCCATCCCACTCTGAGTGCCAACTATTCTGTGGGCAAGAGCTAGAGCAAATTCTCTCCAGCTAGACTTGCAGCTCCCAGAGAACCTGGCCTCCTCCTCTCCCTACTCCTCTCCAGGCACCCAGAATAAAGTCACTAGTAACACACAGGAACACATGGAGTTCACTCACTCACCAAATTAAGAGTCCTTCTGCCCAGGCCAAGAGCATTCCTCCAGTGACTCCAAAGACCACGCCCACAACCATCATTTCTTCTAGCAAGGTTCTCTTGAAGATGGGGCTCCCAGGGATGAGGGCTAGACCCTGGAGCCCGCAAGATAAGGAGGATGCCCACAGGCCTAACAGACCAAGCTAGGCTGTGGAGGGACGGCGGGTACTCACTGTGACTGGAGAGTCCACCCTCTGCACGTTGCTCTCCTCCACCAAGATCTCTCTGGAGACAGAAGACCAAAGTTACCAGAGCCGGGCCAGCCCAACCCAATTTCTGACTTTTTCTGCAGGGGAAGAGCGGATGAGGCTTGAACCTCCATGAGGCAGGTCGGAGGTGTACAATTCCCCCAGGCAAGGCTAATCACAGCCCCCACGTTCGAGACCCTTCTGTGGTTCTCTGCAGTCGACAGGCCAAAGCCCTTGCTCAGCATCCAAGGCCTTCCCAAGGAGGCTGGGACTTTCCTGGTCTTGACCCTCTTGGCTGCTCCCTTTCACACATCTGGCAACGACTCCCAGAAGACAGAGCTCCTCCTCCTGTCCTTGGCTGGAGGATGCCTTGGCTGGGCTCTTACAGCCCCTCTCTCCCCACCCCAGGGGCCTTCTTCCCCTGGAATGTTCTTGGGCACAAGGGTGGTGCCCTGGGCAGGCCAGCCATCAGAGCCACCTTCACGGCGATAAGCTGCTGCCACTCTATCATTCAGAGCAGGCGAGGGCTCTGCGCTCTCTTTCCTTAACAGTGTGATCTACCTCTACCTGAACCAGCTTGACGTGGAAATCACTGTCCGTTATGGACACCCAACATTAAGTAGCGCTGTGCTTCCAGATTTCATCCTTGACGACCACAGGAGCCGAGGACATTGCAGTTTGCACCACGTGCCAGGTCAGTTGTTAAAAAGATTTCTGCACGGATGATGCAGGCACTCAAACCACCACTCTCAGACAAGTGCTATGATGATTCCCACGGCTCAGATGAAGAAAGCGGCTGTAGCCACACAGACAGGAACTGAACCAAGGCGGCCTACTCTGGGGTCTGGCTCTTATCAAGCGAGTCTGATGTGGGAGGCACCCACTCAGCCATCACTCTCTCGGCCAGTCCCTTCCTACCAGACCAGGAGCTCCTTGGGCTCAGGTGCACTGCGTAACTAAGGCAGCTCCAGGGAGGTGTGCCCTGGTTTCCAGGAATGGGAAGCGCTGCTGGTGGTGATACAAGGGGCCAGAGAGCAACCAGGCTCTCCCACCTGTCCTGCATCTTGTACCAAACATCCTCACACCACTGCTTACAATACTTTTCCAACTGACTTGGGAGGTTCTTTCCATCCTCATCAGACAAAGAAACTGAGATTTAGAGAGAAAAGGGGCAGGATCCAGGTCACAAAGCTGGAGGGTGGCTGGAACTCAGATAACAGATCTCCTGAGACTTTACACCAGCCCTTTCCACAGACTCGGTCAAAACCTGCCTCTGTGCCAGTAAGGCCTCAGCACAATGTGGGAACCAGGCCCTGGCACCAGCCCTCTCAGGGCTCATACTTGCTCACTTTCACTGCTGACCACTGACCAAAGGATGAGATGCTGTCTCTGGATATGCAGAATCTCGTCTGAGCTCTGCAAGAATTTCAAAGACTTGGAAATATAATGACTGGACCAGGGTCATACCATTTACAGGTGACAAAGCTATACTTCATCCTGAAGACCACCTCATTCAAATCCCTCTGCTGTTCTCAACTGCTGATGTTTTTAATAGGAGCAAATGCAGCTCCCAGGCCTTTGCAGTTTCAAGGTCTCGAGTCTCGGTATCCACTGGGCAAATGAAAGTTCTTGACACCACCAGTCGCAGCCTGGGGCCCTGGTGCGTTCCCAGGAGGCCACAGCCAGATGCTTGAGATGGGCCTCTTCCAGACTGGGCCTGGGATAACAGTGGCCACCGCAGGCCTGAGCCGAGTTCCTCCCGGCTCCATCTCATGAGCTGGACAGGGCCCTCCCACTCCTCAGTAGCACCCTGCTGCCATTCAGAGCCTAATGTCTGCTGGGCCATCAGTGAGCATGGAGGACAGTCAAAGACCTGGATCCAAAATCAGCTTCCCCTCCGATCAGCTGTGAGACCAGGGGTAAGAGGCTCAGTTTCCTCTTTTGTGAAACACTCACCTCTGCCCTGCCACTGCCCAGGGCTGCAAAGAACAATGAAGACTGAACACATTAACTTCTGTTGTTCTGAAAATCCCACACTATCCAAGCATTAGCTATCATCACTGCCACACTGATCCAGGCCTTGTGAGGGGCATGAAACTTACAGGAAGAAGAAAAGTGCCAGGCAGCAATGGGTTTAAGTTACTTAAAAAATGCCAATGAAGACTGAGGGAGCAGGGATATGTGAAAACATCTTGGGGCTACTCTGGTCAGGGAAGTCTTGAGCTGGCAAAACATGAAGGATCACAGAGAGCATTTAAAAGGGGCCCCTGTGTGTTCACCAAACCTACACAGGCCCTGCCTGGCCATGACAGGTCTTTGTGAGGCAAAACCAAACAAAGAGCCCAATGGCTACTTTATCAGTGGCCTCGGTCAAATCACTAGGCTTTAAGGAGTCACGGCTTCCTATTCTGTAAATGGGGAAAATTATTCCAACTTTGTAGGACTGCTATGGGAAGGAAATGGACCTAAGGTCTTTGCCAGTATAAGGGGAGGTGAACAGTGGGTCTGTTGTTCACAAAAAAGCGTGAGGTAATTCTGCTGACCCTTTCCACACAGTTCTCCAGTGTGTAGAAGAAACAGACAATTCCTCAGGAGGCAAGTAACTGGTCTCCTCACAGCTGCCCACACCCTTTAGACTTCTATCCCTGTTCTCCTCCTGCTGTGAATGCCCTTCCTCAGTGGGCCTGCCCCCATCAGCCCTCCAAATTATTTTCAGCTTTCAAGGCCACCTATTCTAGTAAGTTCTGTCCTTATCAGCACTGCCCTCTTCCCACAAAGCAGGAACAATAACACCTAATGTTTGTCTAACACTGACATTTAACCAAAGCCTAAGCACATTCCAAGCACCAACTTACTCTTCACAATCATCTTAGTAAGTACTATTATCTTGCTTTATCTCCAGAAGAAGAAACAGTCTCAGAGACCTCAAGATCACCAACATGGCTAGGAGGTGGTAAAGCTGATTCCATCCCAGTGCCATCAAATTCCAAGCCTGGTTCTTAACCACTACCTCATCCTACTTCCCACAGAACCTTTAGTTGGGCCTCCCTTCACACCTTGCTTATTTCTCCTCTGGCTTATTTACCACCATTTCTTAGGCTCCCAAAATCAATATGAGTAATCCAATTCCACTGTCTTGCATTATGGCCCGAAAAGGGACAAAACAGGGAAAACTGGCTTTAGAATCCATCCTTCAACTGTTGAATATGAGAGTCCTCACTGGTAACATGGGATCAATTCCACCCACCTTTTAGGGCTGTTACTGGAATTAAAAGAATACTATAAACCACAAAGGCTTTAGCTTTCCTGCCTTGAAGTCCTGTTCTTGCTGACAGCTCCTTTTATCATCTTATTCTTCGAAGTCTAACCCAAAGTTCAGTTCCTCCAAGAGACATTCTCTATTGACCTCCAGACAGGGTTGTTCCCCTGAGCTTCCTAAGTATTTTCTATACTTAAGTCCACTGAAAGCACACCATTTAATACGTCAAGTATCTTTATCCAGGCCTGTCTTCACCCAACAGGCTGGTAGCTCCTCGAGGGAAGAGGCCCTATTCTGCTCCTCTTTGGAAAGCTTCCAGGATGAGCCAGGCCCAGAGTTTTCGGCTGGGTTTACCCCAGGCCGAAACACCAAACCTCTCTTCCCCGGAGCCACCAGGCTCACCTGGCTTTAGCGCACAGGGCTTTGACTTCACTCTCCTTGATGAGCTCGCAGCGCCGTAGCTGCTCGATCTGCCGGTCCAGGTCGCTGATCTCCGCCATGGCCCACCCCCCCGGCGCGGGTCAGAGCCGGGGCCGCCGCCGCCCCCTCCGCACCGCACAGGGGTCTCCTGGTAAAGGCGAAGGTGAACCCGCGGATCAGAGTGTCCCTAGGGGGCGCCGGGTCAGCGGGGGCAACTCGATTCTGGAGCTGGCCCGACACCCCCCCAACTCCCGCGTCCCCTCACATCGGCCCCGGGGCCCCCAGAGTCCCGCAGCCCGGGCCGCCCCCCGCTAACTCCCGTCGAACTCCGGGGCCCGTGCTGGGGACGGTGGCCTAGAGGGTTCGCCGACGATTACCGCCGCGGCGACTCCGGCTCTGGCTCTCGGGCTCCCTCTCTTCCTCCTTCCCTTCGCTTTGGGCCGCCGCCACCACCACTTCTACTTCCGGCCCCGCCGCGGAAGCAGCGGGAGACCAGTTCCGCCCCGAGCCGGATGTGGCGTCATACACGCACTCCCCCTCCTGTGCCGCGCCCTTACCCCACCCCCTCAAGCAATAAGGGCAATAAGCCGGAAGAACCGGATGTCGGCAATGAGCGGGCGGAAGTGATGGTAGGCTAAGCTGATTGGCACCGGGGAAGGCTGATAGGGACCTCAAACTCAGTAAGCCGGGGCACCGCCTTGTAGCTTTAGGTTACAAGTTTTTGTTTACCTGTTTAATGGACCTCCCCCAGTACTGATCCCTAGTGGCTAAGTGATAAAGAATCTGCTTGCAATGCAGGAGACCTTGGTTCGATCCCTGGGTTGTCAAGATCCCCTGGGGAAGGGAATGGCAACCCCACTCCAGTCTTCATGCCTGGGAAATCTTATGGAGGAGCCTGGTGGGCTACAGTGCATGGGGTCTCAGAGTTGGACACGACTGAACTACTAACACTTTCACTTTCCCCCATTGCAATCCGTGAGAGATGAAACTTGGTCCTGTTCACACTTGCAGCCCAGTGCTTACTTTGAACAAGGCTGGACCCGGTTGGCATACAGAAGTATTTGTTCAGTGCGTGAAGGAATTCCAGTCTCTTTCCAGGGTCCTAGAGAAATCTTCCCTAGGGACCTCTGAAATTAGAAGCCAAAAGGACTCCACCTTCCCCAACATGACCCTAATTCCAGAATGGTCCCTTGAACTCAGCTGCTTATTGTCTGCAGTTGTGTTGGTTTTTTTGAGAGGGAAAGTGGCTAAAAGAGGTTAAGTAACTTGTTCACAGTTGCATAGCTAAGAACTTTGGATTTGAATCAAAGTTGATTTGAACCCAGGAAGCTGTATCCTGAGTTCTAATTTCTTTCCTTCTGCCATTTACTCTTTCTGGCGTTCACGCTGTTGTTATAAACTTTAGAAAAACACCCTAAACTGGCATTTGAAGTCCTCTGCTTCCCTAGTTTCTTGCTGCAGGCAGAGGAAGTGACTGGTCTTTAAACAAACTTCTTGGTGCCAGAGGCCTTTTGGAATGTTCATTTTGCTATCTTCTATGGACCCTCAATTTTTATTTGCTTTACTTCAGTGTTCACAGAAAGCTGAGTGAGGCTGGGTACAGCAGTGAGGCTGGCCGATTTGAAGGGACACTAGATACAGTTCGGTTTTGGGTGTAGGCAACAGATGCAAATGTGCAAAGAAAGGGAAAGGACAAACTTAACTCCCAGGAGGTGCTAGGTTTCTATGCAGATGACTATAGGGCTTCAGTAGGTGCAGAGATCAGAAAGATGAAAAAATTTTTTCTTCCTCTAGAGTGGAGCTGACAGGAAAGAGTTCACATCAGGAAATTTGGGCAGTGGCAGGACTAATGCAGTCCCTGGCTATGACTAGAATCTTTAATACCTGAAAAGATCTGGTGTTGTTAGTGTATTCCACAGCCTGGGTGAATGGGGAAGGGTTCCAGGCATGACATAGGTTAAGTGCAGGACCCTCATTCTGGCTGCATTGAATGCAGAAGCCACAGAGGTTCAATTCTTAACCTGGAACCTGAGCGCCACAGTTCTGTTGGTACACATTTGTGTGTCTGTGTTGTTGATGTGGGTGTTAGGATCCCAGGTTCTTCAAGGGGTTCCACAGCTCAGAAGTCAGCCCTTCTCCTTTTAAAGATGGGAAGACTGATGAGCTCAACAGTATTAAGGATATGCATTCATAATCTTGTTTCAATCAATAAATTTCCCAGCAAGATGTCTTAAGGACGAATTGGTAATAATAGCATACTCCTATAGAATACTTATGTTGCCCAGTTTACAGATTCAGGGCAGCTTACTTTTTGTCAGTGGCTATTTTTTGTGTGTGTATACAGGGGCCTTCTATACCTGTGAGTTCTGGGCCTAAACAGGCTGAGGCTGCAGCCTCCTAAGAATGGCAGTTACACACACACTTCCTAACTGTAAAGGCCTTATCAGATGCTGCTGGTAGAAGGAGCAGAGCACTGGCTGGTTGGAAGAAAATCCACAAGCTTTTCTCATGAAGCCCTAGGTAAGCATCAAACAGAGTACTAAAGGAGTCCATCTCCTTCACCTACTTTTCTGCTCCAGAAAGAACATAAAGCAAGGGCTCTTTCTTCTCTGGGCTCTGCCACCTCCCCCAGGCCTCCCCTGCCCTAGAGATCACAGACATGCACACCAGATTCCCCCTTAAATAGCTGTTTATTGGCAGTAGGCTGGAAACGGTGGAGTTAGCGTACACAGACGACACCAGGCACCAATGTCACAAGGAGGCAAGAGTGACAGGAAAGAGCAGCCTGGAGCCCCAGATGAAGCCCCTCTCTTCAAGAGTGAGTGTGGGAGGGGACGGGGCCTGGAGTGTTGAGGGGGCAGCCTTAGAACACGTCGGCTTAGTAGGCGTGGTTAGAGATGAAGAGGGACTCGCTGGCTGCAGCCCCTGCCTTACCACTTGGGGTGTACTTTCCTTGGCAGGCAAGGCTGTTGGCCTAAGAGGGGAGAGGAGCCAGAGTGAGAAGGTCCCTTCTCAGAATCCCGTCCACCCCAGCACCCTGCCCGCCTCCTGCCCCATCCTTACCAGGGCTCGCTTGACGTATTCTTCCTGAGCAGCCTTCAGGTTCTCCTTCTTTCCACCCCAGGCCTTCAGGGCAGAGGCCTGCAGGGCTCGGCCATAAGAGAAGGTCAGGGCCCACGGCTTCAGCAGGGGGCACTTGTTGATGGCGTTCAGGTTGATGGATGCCTCCTCCTCACTCTGGCCTCCGGATAGGAAGGTGATCCCTGTAGAATGAGGGGGTGACAAGAGGGGAGGGGTTGTAGTCAAGCAACCCAGGGGACTGGAAGAATGCCCTAGAAGCTAACCTGTAAATCAAGACCACATGGGCATAAGGATCACGAGTAAGTCCATCTACCTCCAGAGGTCAAGATGAGGAATGGGTCTCACCAGGGACAGCGGGGGGCACTGTGCGGCGCAGCGCCGTGACAGTTGCCATGGCAATCTCCTCGTGAGAATATTTCTGGGTGCAGGCGTGGCCTGGGGTTACCATATTGGGCTTCAGCAAGGTGCCTTCCAGGTAGATGTGGTGGTCACTCAGAGCCTTGTAGACAGCAGCCAGCACCTACAGAAGGGTGGGACCAAAGTGGGGTGAGGTGGAGTCAGGGGGACGAGGGTCACCCCAAGGGCCCCGGCCCAGCTCCCTAGCCCACCTCATTGCCCAGGCAGGCAGGCCACCTACCTTCTCGGTTACATACTGACAGCGTTTCAAGTCATGGTCCCCATCAGGGAGGATCTCGGGCTCCACAATGGGCACAATGCCATTCTGTGGGGTGAGGGACAGGGTAGCAGTGAGGCCTCCTAAACCAGAGCCCCACCTCCAGCCCTCCACAGCTATTCACCAAGATCTTATCTCCAGGACTCCTGGCTACACAGCCCTCCCCACTTCAAAACAGATTGGAGGAGATTAGCTGTCTCCACAGATCCACCCACATAATCCCTATTCTGCCCTTCTGCCTGCAGAGCCCTTCAGGGACCCAAGCCTGGAGCTTGGTGAGGATTCGGAGCCTTGGGGTAAGCTGGCAGATGGGTGGCAGGCCAGCTGACACACTGGAATGGAATCAGGTGGGACCTGGCCTGCTGGGGACCTACAGGCCCACCTGCTGGCAGATGCTGGCATAACGGGCCAGGACGTTGGCATTTTCCATGATGGCGAGAGAAGAAGGGGTGTGTTCCCCGATCTTCAGCACGCAACGCCACTTGGCAAAGTCAGCTCCATCCTTCTTATACTGGGCACAGCGCTCCGAAAGCCCATCCAGCCCTGAAGAGGGGACGGAGGGTCAGAGCTGGCCAGCGGAGGGGGCAGGTGGCTCCCACATGGGTACCAACCAGGGTGGGCTGGTTGGTAGGGCCAGGAGCTAAGCGGTTCTCACCTTGGGTGGTGTCTCGCCATTTGTTCCTGCCAGGGGTACCACACCTTTGTCTACCTGTGGGGGTGGAGGGCAACAAGATAGGATGGGAAGTGGTCTCTGGTGCCCTTTTTTCAATCTTTGATCAGGGAACTAGATCTCACACACCGCAACTAAAGAACTCATGTTCTGCAACGAGGATCGAAGATTCTGGGTGTTGCAACGAAGACCGAGCGCAGCAGATAAAAAGTATTTAAAAAACAACAACAAAAACTCTTGCTCTACAGCCTTTTTCTCCTCTGTAGCCCCACCCTGTCCCAGCTTTACTTCATCTCTCAAGTATCCTTCCTGGTTTGCCAGTGTTTCACTTAGCCATGGTATCTGGTCCCAAGAGGCACACACAGCTTGAATTCTACCATTTACTAAATGTGAGCAAAACACTTCAGGGCCTTGAGCTTCTGGTTTTTCAACGGTATAAACATAACCTGTGGCTTTTAAAATCACAAGGATTAAAATGCCAAGCAGGTCCCATAAGTTACTGGCTTCTTACACACAATTTGGAGGTGATCGGGGCAGACTCCACCCAAGTCTCCCCACCCAGTTCATCCCCAACTCGACCCCTGCCTGTTATCCTGGATTTCCTTGCCCCTCATCCATCTCACTGGGCTTCCCAGGTGGTGCTAGTGGTAAAGAACCCGCCTGCCAATGCAGGAGACATAAGAGACACAGCAGGTTCGATCCCTGGGTGGGAAAGATCACCTGGAGGAGGACATGATAACCTACTCCAATATTCTCGCCTGGAGAATCCCATAGACAAAGGAAGCTGTGGGCTATGGTCCATAGGATTGCAAAGAGTTGGACATGACTGAAGCGACTTAGCACACACGCATTCGTCTCACATCTCCCACCCCAAGGCCTAGCCCCCTCACCTTGATGCCCACGACGCCGCCCTTGGCTTTGATAACTTGGGGGAAGGGACGCCCATCATCGGCCTTCTGGTAGAGTGTCTCGTGGAAGAGGATGACGCCCCCGATGCAGGGATTCACGCGGTCGTCG
>SJXQ01006109.1:205910-219160 GCA_006408695.1 Aepyceros melampus
TGGCGTGCTTCGGGGCGCCGTGACTCAGCCGATTTTGGGGCCCCGGAGGAGATGGGAATGGGGTAGGGTCGGAGGAAAAGCAGGTGGCACAGCCCGAAAACAGCGAGGCTCAGCTTCCCTCCCGCAGGCCCATCGGGCGGCCCCAGCTTCCGGCGGCACTGAGGCAGCGAGTGTCACACTGTAACCGAATCCAGGGGCCCGGGGACTGCCCGCCCCGGCATCCCGGCAGGTCCGGCTCCCGGGACCGGGAGAGCCAACGTGGCCCGCGAGTGCGCACGCGCCCGCCGCGAGAAACCGGACCCGGCGGGAACCCGCTCGGGCCGCCAGTCGGCCCGAGTAAGTCTGGGGATGTGGGGCCAGAGTCCTTGCAAAACTTCTCCCTGGCGCCGACTTCCCTCTCCAAAATCAAATCCGTCCCCTGGCTGTCGGGCTCCCAGATCCTTTCCGAGCCTCCCCATCCTACCGGCCGGGTCTCCCCCTCCTAAATCTCGGAGCCTTCAGCCCAACCCTAACCCGCTCCGTCCGACTGACGCCCACCTGTGAGGAGGAAGCCAAAGGCGCGGGCGAGCCTGGTCAGCAGCGAGTGAGCCAGGCCCCGCCCGGGCTGGGTTATAAGGCAGCTCCCGCCCTCCCCCCAACCGACCTTCTCCGGTGACCCCTGCCCTTTGCTCACCACAGATCCCCTGGCAGGGACCTATATTTAGGGAAACCTGAAGCCCCTGACATTCACGCCAGCGTGGGGCCTAAAGTGAAGGATGGGGAAGAAGCTTGTGGGGCTGCCTATTTTGGGGGTAGCAGGGAGGGCCGTGCCCACTCACCGGTACTTCAGAGATTTCTTCCTTGGACATCCAGACTGGGGCCCTCAACAGGCTGTCAAGAGAAATAAATCTCTAGATAGCGATCTGTGAGGAACGAAGGAGGGGTAAGGGGACGCAGACCTGTGGCCTTCCCTGCCTCCTCCTCAGACCCCTCAATCCCCTGGCTCTGGCCTCACAGGGGCTGTCCTGATTCTTCAGAGGCAGAGCACACAGGCAGGCAGTACACTCACACCTCAAAATAACCAAGAGTCCATGGAAAGGGTGTGCCTGGGGTCACCCTACATCCTGATAGTCAAGGCTCAAGTTTGTCCCATACTCTGGATGGTGAGCAGTGTCCCCCAGCCTCACCTTCAAATATTATCAGTTACTTGCAGAGGGGGAGTCAAGGGCAAGGGGACCTGCTGGAGCACCAGCCCCTCTCTCTTCTGGCCCTGCAAAGGGGCTGCCGTCCTGCTGGCCAAGGGCTCTGTGAGCCCCGCTCTGCAGGGAGCCAGGCTCTCCACTGCTGGTTCCCAGGTCGGTGAGCTGGGCAGGCCATTTGTGGTTCCAATGGCCTGGAGAAAGGAGTCCTGAGTCCCCTCAGGGCACAGGGCCTGTGGGCCCTGGGGGCTGGCCGCTCCCCAAAGAGCAGGGACCCTGGATCGTCATCGGAGCTTGATCTCAAAGCAGAGGCAGTTGAGGCTCTGGCAGTCAGGAAGTTGGCACGCACAGGCACAGTCGCAGAGCGGGCAGCAGCGAGGGCAACGAGGGGCCCAGTCCTGCGGGAGAGGAGGGTGGGGTGAGAGAGTTGGGTGAGGGAAGGGGACCAAAGCCTGGAGCTGTTTCCCTTTCAAGGGAGAAGGGAACAGAGAGGCCTGGAAAGTCCCACTTGCCCAGTGGATCAGAGGGTACCATCCACCACTCCTGGGAACAAATCAGCTCCTTGTGATGTTGAGAAATCAGCCAGGAGGCAATGTTCCTAACAACTGGAAGGAGCTGGAAGAAGTCATTTGGGGGGAGATCATTTCTTTTAGGCTTCCCAGTTGGCAGTAGTGGTAAAGAATCCACCTCCCAGTGCAGGAGACTCCAGAGACTCTGGAGACTCGAGTTCAATCCCTGGGGTGAGAAGAGCCCCTGGACGGGGGGCATGGCAACCCACTCCAGTATTCTTGCCTGGAGAATCCCATGGACAGAGGAGCCTGGCAGGCTATCTATAGTCCATGGGGAAGCAAAGAGTCAGACCCGACTAAAGCAACTTAGCATGCATGCACATCCTTGCTTTCTTCCCATCTTACAGATGAGGAGACTGAGGACCAGAGATCAGTTAGCCCCGGCCCCACACTTACGCCCCAATGTTCAGCTCAGAGATGGTTCTACTACACCGTTATGACCCCATA
The DNA here is from genome assembly GCA_006408695.1 of Aepyceros melampus. Lineage (NCBI taxonomy): Eukaryota > Metazoa > Chordata > Mammalia > Artiodactyla > Bovidae > Aepyceros > Aepyceros melampus. The sequence goes on from SJXQ01006109.1 coordinate 208,105, forward strand.
CAATTGCAAGTCATTAAGACAGGGAAAGCACACACACTCTATGATGAAAACCACCTGCTGGTCTTGTGGATTTCTTTCTTGGCCTGAGACCAAGCTGGCTGTCATTCACCCTCCATTTCTGAGCACCTACTTTGTGCCAGGCACAGACTGTGTCCATGAATGATTTTAAAAAGTCTTTTTAGTTTTCCTTAAAAATGGTAATTTTCATGTTTAATTTTTTTACTATTTAAAAGGAGTCACATTTCTTTATCAGAACCTTGAGTAGAGGGCCTCCTTACAAAAGAGGAAATGAAGGTTCAGAGAGGGAGTGATCACGCAAAGGAATACAACTAGGGAGGGGGGCTGGGCTGGGGCTGGGCCTGTCTGCTTCTAGCCCTGCGATCCTGCTTTGATCCAACTGCTTCCCAGGGCCGTGAATACCAACTTCTTTTAAGATTGCTAAGGCAGGGACAGTTCACCTCTTACCTCCACTGAGCTACCAGGGGACTCAGGCTCAGCAGGTGCCTGAGATACAAATGAACGTTGAATGAATGAATCAATCAAAGCATATCATTTTTCCCTCTAGGTAAAGAAGAGGGGAGGCAGAAAGTCTGCCTCTCATGGAATAGGAACAGCATGTCCTTAGAGACAGGAAGGGAGAACCAGTCTGCTCCAATCCACTCCTCTCCTGCCGTGGGACATGGATGATCTGCCACTGCTCCAGGCATGGACTGGAGTCTGGCCAAGTAGCTGGAGTGGGTCACACCCAGGATGGGTGACAGAAGATTGGCTCCTTGAGGCCTGAGGCAGAGCTAGTGACAGTCACAGTTGCACAGCTCAATCAGACTCCGGGCCAACCAGGAATAGGGGAATGACCTTTAGAAGAGCTGAGGTTTTGGGGTGCGGTGTCGGATGACTGGTGAGATCAAATATCACTAGGGGCTCCGGTGAGGGGAGGGTGCATTGGCCCCTGCCAAAAGAATTCTCTAGGAGGAAGCAGAAGTATATCATGGCGGAGAGGAGAGAGCGAGGCGGCTTCCTTGTGTGTGATGGGGGTGTGGTTTGGGGGCGTCTCTGGGGAGTCCTGCTCTGGGCTGAAGTCAGCTCTATGGGTTTTTGGAGGACTGCACCATCATTCTGTGTGCAGAACTGGGGGCTAAGAGAGGCCACACTGCCCTCACCTCAGAAAAGAGGGTATTAAAAGCATTTCTTGGCTCTGACCCCCTGGCAGGGTTTGGCTCTAGTCATTAAGAACTAGCTAATGGATATTTTGACTCTCGCCGGCAGCCCTGTGGCTTCTGTAAGAAACCTGCTTTTTAAGCCCTTTTTAAACAAGGGCTCTGCATGACCATTAACCCTCGTATTTCTCTAGTTTTTCACTCTGATTTCTTTCACTCTGAGGTTGTAAAGGCCAGCCATTGTTACTGTTTGGAGCTTGGGGTTTGAATCTAATTCAGGCCCAGGCCTGGCCGATTGGTGATTTGAGCCTCAGTTTTCTCATCTCTTGGAGAAGGGAATGGCAACCCACTCCAGTATTCTTGTCTGGAGAATTCCATGGACAGAAGAACCTGACAGGCTACAGTCCATGGGGTCACAAAGAGTTGGACACTGAGCAATTAACACACACACACACACACACACTTTTCTCATCTCTGAAATGGATTTAGGAAGTAGAACACCTCCTTCACAGGGTCACTTGGGGAATCAGTGGAAGGCATGAAGCATGGTGCCTGGCACACAGTGAGTTCTCACCAAGGGGAGCTCTTCGGGTCACAGCTCTCACCCTCGAGCAGTATCATGAGTACATACGTTGCACTCTAACCCTGGTGTGTCTGCCATCTAAGAACTTGCTAAAGATTCGCAAATTCCAATCTCATTCAAATCTACTGGGCATGGGGCCCGGATGCCTGGCTTTCTGTTTAAGCCTCACCCCTGCTTCTGATCACACCCACGCTTAAGAACCAGAGCCGTCCCGGACTGCATTTCTCACACTCGAATGTCACTGCCTACATATTTCTCCCTGTCCTTTGCAGGAATGTAAGCGCCATGAAGGTTGGGGCCACATCTACGTTGTTTCCTCTGCACCTCCAGGGCCCAGCACAGTTCCTCAACAGTAACTTCGAAGTCTTTGGTAGTGTGAAGTGTCAGTCTCTCAGTTATGTCTGACTCTTTGTGACCCGGTGGACTGTAGCCTGCCAGGCTCCTCTGCTTATGGGATTCTCCAGGCAGGAATACTGAAGTGGGTAGCCATTCCCTTTCTCCAGGGGATCTTCCCAACCCAGAGATTGAACCGGGGTCTCCTTCATTGCAGGTGGATTCTTTATTGTCTGAGCCACTAGGGAAGTCTCGACTCTTTGGGAAGTGGATAAATGAATGAGTGAATGAATGAGGCCCTCATGACCCACCTGTAGCGCAGGTGAGTTTCTCCCATAGAGAGAGAGAGAAACCTGGGTTTGTGTCTCGGCCCAGGCTTGAGGCCTCTGTGTGCCCAATATCTATAGCTGTGGAAGAGGCAAGAGCTTTGGACTATTTGCAGTTGCTTTTGTTACTATAAGGAAACTGAAGAATACAGAGGCCTTACTGTGCTTTGTGGAAAGACAGCCCAAGGATGGAATGACCCCGCCCCACCATTCATCATTCTAGAACCTGTCCTGGCTCCGGCAGAAGCTGGGTAGGATCAGGCCCTGCAGGTCTCCTGGCTTGGATGCCCTGCAGCCCTGGAGGGGGCAGTGGGAGGAGTCAGTCCCTCCTGACAGCACACCTCATTCTCAGGGAGGAGGAGAAGCCCCTGACCACTCCCTTCCTACAGACAGAAGGTGAAGGGAGTGGGGTCCCCAGGGCAGAGAACAAGAAATCATTTTGTAAGTAAGCATTTCTTGTAAAATAGGAGGTTGGAGGACCAGGGTCTTCTTTTTCCTCTTGATCCCTGGAGCCCAAGCCCTGGGCCTCATCTCTGCGCTACTCCTGAGAAATCAGAAGCAGATTATATCTGAAAGAGGAGAACTCTTTGCCCCGCAATTGATTTTGAAACTCAAAACTTCTTGCAGGGATTTGCAACTGCAGTCTGCCCAAGTTCTGCTTGGTCTTTTCCCCTCACTCTTACCTCCCTAGGGAAGGTCCCCATTTCAAGGGCAGGAGCTTTGCTGTCTAAATCTCTGAGCCCAAAATAAGCATGGCCTAGGAAGGTGGTCAATGACACTTAACATCTTTAAAGCCACAAATGCAAAAACAGCCTGTCCTCTGTGAGCCAGGCTTCTCCCTGAAGGTTCTGTTTCAACACCCGATGGAGCAATTTGCTCTGCAAGACTGTCCTGTGGAACACTGGAGAAGCAACTAAACGTCCCTGAGCCAAGTTATGCCCCCTGCAAAAGGAGGATAAAAGCATGGACACGTAGCCAAGGAGTGATGTCAGGTTAAAAAGGGAAAGTGGCAGTTGGGAGGAAATAGTAGGTGTGGTATACATTTGGTAAAAAATATTTATTTGGTTGCACCAGGTCTTAGCTGTGGCATGTGAGATCTAGTTCTCTGACCAGGGATCGAACCCCAGCCCCCTGCATTGGGATTGCAGTCTCAGCCACTGGATCACCAAGGAAGTCCCTGTGGCATACATTTTTACCAACAGTGAAATGCAACAGTGATAACACTGTATGTGTATTACTATATCAGGGACATACATCAAACATAGTAACCTTGGTTACAGGGCTGGCTTATAAAGTAACTTGTACTTTCTATGTATTCCTACATGTATACTTTGTAATCAAAAAACATATGTACATAGGGCTTTAAAAATACCCAGCTCTGGAGGTTGTTAATGAAGTTGCACAGTATCTAGAACATTGTACTCACTCCAAGAACAGGAGGAGCTCTGTCTGCTTTAACTACCATTTTCAGAGGTCGAAGTATGCCCTGAATGGTACATAGGTACCCTTCTCCAGCTACTGCCCTGTTCTTCTTTCTCCAAGTAGCTTTCATTACCAGAAAATATCTGATATGTTGTTGATGTTGTTTTCGCCTGTCTCCACCTGACCCAGTACCTGGAACTAGGCCTGGCCTAGAATAGGTGCTCCGTAATAAATTTTGTTGAACCAAAAAAAAAGTGAATGCACTGAGAGTACCGGGATCAGGACTCAGGGGCCAGGGGCCAGGAGCCAGGACGAGAACTCACAGCTTCGGCGGGCTGGGGGCAGCAGGCATCCAAGTAGCGGGCTGGGCTGGGCAGGGGGAAGTCACAGGCTTCGGCGCAGGTCTGGCAACAGTCTTGGGGCCTGGAGGCGCCTTGCTTCCTGCAAGGGGAGCTGCAGTCTGTGCAGCAGCCCTGGGCCTAGGAGAGGGCAGCGCTCAGGATCCGGGCCAGGTGGCAGGTTGGGAGGGAGGCTGAGTCTAGGTTTTCGAGAGAGGGGCCGGAGAAGATTCAGCTGGGGAGAGGAGAAGCGGGTCTCCTGGCCCAGTTGAGGGGCCGATATGGAGAATAAATGGCAAAGGTGTCTCAGGGTAAGGGCCTGCAAATAGGGGGACAAGCTGACCTCTTCCCCTGTCAGGGCCCACCCTCCAGCCCCCACCAGGCCCCTCACCAGCAGGCAGTGCCTGGTCAGCAGCACAAGACCCAACAGCAACAGATAGATGCCCACGGAGAGCACAACGATGGCTGGGATGGGGAGCAGCAGGGAGGGGCCGCTGACGGGAGCCGGGGTTGGATTCCACAGGCTAGAGGAGGCCTGGACAACACAGGAAGAAAGGGTGACGCGGAGACGTGGAGGGGCTGCGGGCACACAGGAGGTAGCTGGGGAGTGGGAAGGAACAGCCACCATGTGGTGCGGAGAGAGTAATAGGGCTACACTGTCTGGATCGGGAAGAGGCCCTGGAGAAGGACATAGCAACTCAGCTCCAGTATTCTTGCCTGGGAAACCCTATGGACGGAGGGGCCTGGCGGGCTACAGTTCATGGGTCGCAAAGACTCGGACACGATAGCAACTAACATCTTCATCTTCGTCTTGTCCCCAAACCTGCCTTTTCTCGTGTCATCCCCGTTTCAATGCCATCAGAGACCTGTTGGTCATTCTAGACTTTTCCAAGACCTATCCCGCTTCCTTTCAGAATGCCTCTCCAAACAGACCTCTTGTCTCTGTTTCCACTGGACTACTCTACCACCCCTCAGCCCACAGTATTGGCCTCTGTCTTGCACTCTGCAGTTGTGCCCCTTTCCATATCAGCTGTCCTTGAGTGTCCCTCCCTCCCTGACAGTCCATCAGTGGCTGCCACTGCCTCGCTCCAAACTTATCTCAGCGACAAAGGCTTTAGTCTAGCCCTGCCTGCCTCTCCCTCTGTCCCCCATTATACTCCAGCCATACTGAAGTCCTGACAATTCCCTGGCCTCTTTCACATCCACGTCTCTGCCCACGCTGCTCCTTCTTCCTGGGATGCATTTCCTCCTTGATTTCCTAACTCCTCACCTCGCCAGAGTGCGACATGCCCTGCCTTGGCAAGGCCACCCCTGCACTCTCTATCTGTCTCACAGCTCTTGTCCTGAGCTGGAAGGGTCTATGTTGGGTAAAGAGCTCCAGTCCAGGCGCCAAGGAAGGCAAAGTCAGGGTAAGTTAGGGGTGCCGAGGGGGCCGCGCCAGAGAGGGGTACGGGGCCTAAGACTCACGTCCATGGGGCAGGACACCGCCGGTCAGTCCAGGAGCTGCAGAGGAGATAAAGTCTTGGGCCTCAGTGATTGAGAGGGGCTATTGGGCTCGGGTGCCCATTCTCCTCCCATTTCCCGTTTGGGGAAACTGAGGCCCAACGATGGTCTCTGGCCCGAACAGTGAGGATCAGGGGTATGGGGCAGCGCCTTCTTCGAAGGCCCCAGCCCCACCCTCCGTTTTTCCCTAAACACCGGGCTCCCTCCACCGACCTAACCCCATCACCTGCGCCCTCGGGGCCACAGGCAGTTCACGGATTCCGCGTCTTTCCCGCTCCAATCCGCGCGGCGGCTGCACCGCCCAGAGGCCTCCCGCCGCTTCTCGCTGTTGCCATGGAGATGAGAGCACCGCTCCTACGGCGGCCGCCCAGACCCAACATTCCTTTTCCGCGCCTCGCTTCCCTCTTCCTGCCTGTGGGCACCAGTTCTTCTTAGAAGCGATTCGCTGGGCTTTCCCGCACTTACTGAGTAGAAAGGGCGAGTTCCCGCCGCTACCCGCCTGGCTCAGATCTACAGCGTGTGCTGGGTCCTGCGGCGCCACAAAGGCCAGACTGAACCCCCGGGCTATGCCACCAACTGGCTGTGTGACTTCAGCCGAGTCACCGCGCCTCGCTGAGTCCATTTTCTTCTCAGTATAACGAGGAAACGCCTGCCTCCCAGGGGTGTTGTTAAAATCAGAGCTACTTCTTAATGGCATAGAATTATCCTCAATATTTTTTCAACCTGACCCCCGATCTTTATTGACAGTGCCCAAATTTAAGATTCATCACCTGATCTCTTCACCCTTCATATCACTATCAGGGTGATTTCCTCCCATCCAGGTCAGATCTTGTGCCTTTTCAATTTTTAACCCCCCGGAGGGTTTCCCACTGACTCCAGGGTAAAGCCCAAATGCTTTAGTCGACTGTCCACACCATCCACTCTGGGTACCTTCTATCTTCGGTTTATTTACTTATTTATAATTTATTTATTTGGTTCCACGAGGTCTTAGTTGGACAGCTGCATGTGAGATCTAGTTCCCTGACCAGGGATGGAACCTGGACCCCCTGTATTGGGAGTACGGGAGTCTTAGCCGCCAGACCACCAGAGAAGTCCCCTGTTGTTATTGTTTAGTCTGTAAGTTGTATCCAACTCTTTTGCCACCCCATGGACTGTAGCTCACCAGGCTCGTCTCCATGGGATTTTCTAGACGAGAATACTGGAGTGGGTTGCCATTTCCTTCTCTAGGGGATCTTCCTGACTCAGGGATGTAACCAGCATCTCCTGCTTGGCAGGTGGATTCTTTACCACTGAGCCAGCTTGGTTTTTCATTCATGATGTATCCAACAGGGTCCGAAGCACTGCTCTAGGCTTTGGGACCCTAGCAGAGACTAAGGCAGACAAACTTCCAGCCCTGGTGTTGCTTATTTCCACTGATCAGATCATTTGTAAACAAAATTGTTTTGTGGCCCATCAGCTCATTCATGTTTCCATCATAAGGTCTGCTCAAGGTTCCTGAACTGGTGTATAGTGTTTCATAGCCGCTATTCCCTCTGCATAGAACACCCTTCCCTTGTCTCCCCCACCCCATTCCCCTACCCCAACTACTAACACCCTCATCCTTTGAACCACTGCTCAGTTTTGCCTCAAGGTGGTCTTCCTGCCTGCCTTAGGCAAAGGTGACTGCTTTGGGTACCATATACATACGGCTGTTCTAGCACTTATCACAAGATATTGAAATTCTTCATTTTACTGCCTGGCTCCTCAGTTAAGACTGCAAGTGCCTGGGTCTGATTCATCTTCATATCCCAAGGCCTACCATTTAGTTTGGCTTTGGGGGGGCCTCCACTGCGTACTTACTGATTCTATGAATGAATAGAATCCAACCAATCAGGTAATGTTATCCAGTTTCTCTGTTCCCTTGGCTCTTCAGGCACTTTGACCTCCCACTTTCTTGCTGACCTTTTTGATGCTCCACACATATGCTGTGCGTATGCACACACACACGCACACTCATGTAAGCACACCGCCCTCAAAGAGGCCTCAGACCTCACCCTTGGTTACTGCATCCTGGCATGTTCCCCTGAAAGCAACCCAGTACACCTACTTCTGTGCACATTCTCTGCCCCGATATACCTCACCATGGCTGCTGCCTGAGGAGTATCCTGCACCAGGAGGCAGCCACAGAAATGGCCAGGGTTGGGACTTCCCTAGTGGTCCAATGGCTAAGACTCTGAGCTCCCAATGCAGGGAATCTGGGTTTGATCCCTGGCCAGGGAACTAGATCCCACATGCCGCAAGGAAGAGTTCATATATCACAACTAAAGATCCTGAATGCTGCAACTAAGATGAAGATCCCACATACCACATCTGAGACCTGGTGCAGCCAAATAAATAAATATATATTTTTAAAGGAACTTCCCTGGCAGTCCAGCGATTGGGACTTTGCCTTCCAATGCAGGGTACACAGGTTCAGTCCCTAGTCAGGGCACTAAGATCCCACCTGCCTGTTGGTCAAAGTGCCAAAACATAAAACAGAAACAATATTGCAACAAATTCAATAATGACTTTTAAAAAAATGACCCACATCCAAAAATTTTGAAAAAAAGAAAAAGAAATTGCCAGGGTAGAGACTTTCCTGGTGGCCTAGTGGCTAAGACTCCGAGCTCCCAATGCAGGGGACCAGGTTCGATCCCAGCTCAGGGAACAAGATTCCACATGCTGTAAACTAAAGATCTCGCATGCCACAACTAAGACCCAGCAGCCCAATAAATAACTATTTTAAAAAGAGAGAGGCTTCCCTGGCAGTCCAGTGGCTGGGACTCTGCCTTCCAATACAGGATGTGTGTGAAATCCCCAGGGTCCGCATCCCTGGTTCCCAGGCCTCCCCTTACCCCTCAACCACACTGAGAAGGTCCCACTGGCTCTGCCACCCCAACCCACTCAGAGGGAGCTTCAAGCCCAGAAAACCCAAGTCTAGCTGTTCCCAGTGTCACCTCTGTTGAATCTAAGTCTGGGTCAGACTGCCTGCTTAGGGCTGTCTTCTCGTCTGCCCCTATCTTTGCAGAATCCTGAGACCCAAGATGAAACCAGTTCCCACCTCAGACCAGGAAAGGGCTTCAGGTGACACAGGGCCCCGCCCTCCCTTCACCTCCTGCCAACAGAGAGACGTCAGCCTTGGCAAGACCTCTGGACACACCCATGGGCTGCAGTGGCCAAACTCGCCATGGATGGTATTCTGTTCCTACCACGGGCGCATACATTATGCAGGAGGGTGGACAGGGCAGCAGGTCTGCTCTTTGCAAGGCAAGCCAGGAGGAGGGGGATGAATGCACCCCTTTGCCAGGGTCTCACTTCTACCCACATCACACATTCATTGGAGGCAGGGAGAAACTGACTTCACAATAGCCAAATAGCCATAAGACCTCCCTTTACCTAAAGTTCAAAGCTGGCAATGTCAGATAGTCTCACCTGTAGTTTTACACTGGCCCTGGGCAAAAGTAAAGACTGTGTCCTTCCATTCACCGTGGGGTGGGTGGGGGACCTGAGATACAGAGAAAACCCAGACGATGAAAGACACCTCTGCAGACCTGGGCTTGGATGTGGGAAGGGAACCTGGCAGTTCCGATTTTATCTAATACTTTCAACTCCCTCCTCTGGACATCAGATAATATTGCCTCCCAGAGATGAAGAAGGGGTTCATCAACCTCCTCATTATGAAAATGAAAGATCTATGCTTAATTACTTCTTATCACTGAGGGAATAAGAAGCTGAGCTGAGTTAGAGCATCAGTAGAGGCCTCTTCACAGACTTGGTCTTCTTTCATCCTAACAGTAAAATGAAAGTGGAAGAAACCATCATTTCCAAAGTTTCTAATGTTACAGATAGAAACAAATTAGGACTCAGCTGAAAAGGAATTTTAGAACCAGGCAAGATATAGGTTTGAATTCTAGTTATGCCTCCATGTGTCTAGGTGACCTTAGGAGAGTCAAAGTTGACGTCCCCAAACCTCAGTCTTCCCCTGGCAAATAGGGATTATGTAAGAAACTGACAGGGTTCATTGTGATGATTAGAACATAAGTATGTAGAGCAACTGGTACAGAAGAGGGCTAAAAAATAAATAAATAAATAAATAAATAAAACAGAACAACAGGGGACTCCCCTGGCGGTCCAGCAGTTAAGACTCCACACTTCCACTACTAGAGGAACAAGTTCGATACCTGATCAGGGAACTAAGATCCTGCATGCCGCAAGGTGCGTGCATAAATACATAAATAAGTGAACAACAGAACCATTGATGACTGTCACAGTGAATATTTACAGTGCCACAGTGGACTCTGCTTACACACATCTCATTCAGTCATCCCAGAGCCCTGTGTAGAGGTCTGCTCTTTCCTAATTTTACAGAGAAGACGCCTGAGGCTCAGAGGAGTTCAATCACTCACATAAGTTCACCTGGTTAGTGAGTGACAGAACTAAGATTAGAGCCCAGGCAGTAGGACTCTGGGTATTCAACTGAAGCTCAGAGAGGTTCTGACACTTTGACGAAGGTCACACAGCCAACTCATGAGAGGGAAAAAAGGGTCTGGATGCTTGATTTTCTCACTTCAGCTCACCTGTTGTGCCCTTTTATATTGGACAGTTGAAGACTGGGACTGAACTTGCCTGAAACTAACTTGGGACAGATACCAAAAAAAAGCACTAAATAATAAATGATCTGGCAAGCTGGCCAGGACGCACCCCAGAGCACAGGAGGGGGAATTGAACCCTTTCCTGGGTATCATGTGGGAAACAAGCCACTTCTGGCCACTTATCGTTTACTTATTCACAGGCTTTGATGATAATCACACCTGCACACCTCCGCAGGGCCAAGGCGGCACAGCACCCAGGCAAAGAAGATGTGCAAGTCAGCATCTGGACTTAAAGGAGGCTGAGAGAGCGGGGAAACGGTAAACTCCAGGTCCAGGGTGAATTGTGTGACAGGTGTGTGAGGTCCCCTTGGGGGGTGAGAGAGAGACTCACCTGAGGGGCCAGGCTGGGGCAGGAAAGCTGCGGCCGAAGTCGTCGGAGCCTTGATGGGCACGGTGGCAGTGCCACCCCTCGCTGCCCCTCTCCCTGTGGGCGCTGCCGGCTGCCTTCCAGAGGCACTAGTAGCTGGGGACTGCACCCCCAGCTGGGACTGGCTGGTGTGTCGGCCTTCCTCCTGGGGATGTTCAGACACTCCTAAAACGCCCAGATGGGATCAGGGTGTGTGGAATGTGTCCCATCTTGGCTTTATTTTAGGTCAAGGGTCCCCAACCCCTGGGCCACCCACCAGGTACTTCCTGTCAAATCAGTGATGGCATTAGATTAGAAATATTGTGCACAAACATATAATGAGCTGGAATCATCCTGAAACCACCCTGCACCCCTCTA
>SJXQ01006109.1:250250-263314 GCA_006408695.1 Aepyceros melampus
ACCAGGCCAGTCAAGGCTGGAGTCAGGGAACCTGCCCCACCTCAGCCCCTTCAGAGCCTCAAATCAGCAAGTGCCTGGGGGTGAGGGGTGGTGATGGAGGTGGTGATGAGGGTGGTGGTGGAAGGGGTCTCACAGGAAACCAGGAAGGAAAGCCTGGGCCTGGCCCTGGCCAGTAAGGCACCGTGGCAGCCCCTGTAGTACCAGTCAGAGCCAGACAGGAGCCTGCTGCCTGCCTCTGGGCACCTGAATTATTGCTGGCCTCCACTGGCCTCCTCTCCCTCTTCCTCTTGAGGGGCTTACTAGTGCAGTACAGGGTGTCCAAGGTCTTCACCTCCCCCTTCATGTGAGGCTTCTACCTCTTATGTCTGGGCCAGGCCCCTCTTTGGGATCCCCGCAGCCACTGGCCTGGGCCAGGCCCTCCTCTCAGCTCACCTGGGCTATGGGACCAGCCTCCTAACTGGAATCCCTGCCTTCAGCCTCTCCCAGATCCAGCTCCTCCTCCGCACTGCAGCCAGAGTGAGCTCTCTAAAACACAGACCTGAGCGTGTCACTCCTCCACTTGAGGGCCGCGGCGGACAGGCAGCGCCTGAGAACAGGCTGGTCCCTCCACCTGGAGTGACCTTTTCTATGGGTCAGAAGTCCAGCTTTGTGCTGAGGCTAGGAAGTAGCCTCTGTCCAGCTCAACCCTCCAGCTGCCCCTCTGCCCCAGGTCCTTCTGAATCCTCCTCAGAGCTCTGGGGGCCTCAATCTGCCCGTGGGCACAAACTGAACACCTACTATGTGCCAGGTGACTTCCACTAATGACCTCTGACCATTCCGACCACCCTGGAAGGGAGGAGAGGTCATTGGCCAGAGGAAATGGAGGCTTGAAGTGGAGGTCTGAAGTCACGGGCCTCCCAGGTTCCCACTGGGCAGTGTCCAGTCTGGCCCCAGGGTGGGGGCGGGGCAATGGTCTTCATGGTGGCCCTTCTGATTGCTTTAACTCATTCGGGCCCCAGGGGCCTACTCTCTGCTTCTCAAGGCATCCCCCTCTACTCACTGCTGTTCCTGGGGTGGCATGGAGGGCCAGAAGGGGTTTGTACCTCAGGGGACAGGAGTCTGCCAGGACCGATGACAGGCAGGAGGCCAACTCTGCATAGTGCCCTCGCACACAGTACCAGGCACCCATGTGCGCACACGGGACCGAGAAAGCCAGTGGCATGGCTGGCCCCCCCTCTGGCCACAGCCTCTCGAGTCCCTACCTAAGTCCCTCTGCTTGGACTCATTCCATGGCCTCCTCAGTGTGGCCCACAGCAGCAAATGTTTATCTGTGGCCTACCAGGGGCCAGGCACTTGGCTAGGTGTCTTCTCTCTGTTGACTCATTTTATCCTCACAGGGGCCCCACTAAACAGAGAAGCAAGCGAAGGTTCTCAAACAATCCACCCAAGTCACACAGCGCATGAGTGGATGAGGCCCAGGCTCCTGACTGACCTGCTTCAGTCTTCACAGCGTTCCCTTTCCTTCTCAGACCTGCCCCTCCTGTCTCCTCACACCACACACCCAGAAACTTCAGTGACTCCTCACTCTCCTTGCAGAACATCCGGTTGTCTACGACCCACCCCTCCATCTTCTTTCCGACGTTCTTCCCTCTCACCACTCATGCTTCAGCCCAAACAACACTTTCACCAGGCCCCTGCCTACTTTTCATCATTGCCTCAGCCTGAATATCCAAATCTCACTCACCCTGGACTCAGATGTTACCTGTTCTTTGAGGCCTTCCCTGATATACTCTCTCCCCCATGCACAGTGATCCATCTGGGCCCCTCTGCCCTGTATGTCTAGAATGTAGCTTCCTGACACACCTCTGCTTCAGGACCCAGAACCTCAGAGCCTCGAACTGCCAAGCCCACACCATGCCTCCACCCTTTGCTCCAGGCTTCAGCGGCTTGAGCCCTCTCCACCAGCCCGCCCCACATGCCAGAAGCAAAAACCCTGCTGAGGAGAGTGAAACAGAAGCTGGGCAGTCACTCATTTTCCAGGCTCAAAGGCCAAGGTCATACAGAAGGAAGTGGCAGGGCTGGGGTTCAAACTCCAGAACCCACACTCCTGACTACCACAGGCATGGCTCCCATTTTACTTCTGGCTCCAGAGCCTCAAGTCTACAGTCTACCCAATGGAGAGCCATCAGACCAGTCCCTATATCACTTTGGCTCAGAGCTGGAAGGGCCCTGTGCCTTCCGTGTCCTCATCTCTCCTGGCACTCAGGGTGCCAGCCTCCTCTCCATCTACTCCCTGCTCATGACTTCCAAATATGCACCCCATGTGGCCCAGGCTCACACTACCCAGTTGTCCTGTCCACATTTTCAGATAGCATCTCAACAAGTCCAAAGCCAAACTCACCTTCCCTCCCAAACCTACTCCCACAGTCCTCTCTGACTCAGAAGGGCCACTCCACTTCTTCAGCTTCTCAGGCCAAACCACCTGGAGTCATGTCCTTGCCCCTCAGATGCTGCTCTGACTTGTATTCTGGTCACTCTTTCTCACTTTCCTCTGACCACACTGGCTTCCTTCCTAAACGAAACACTCCCCAGACAGCCAAAGGGCTGCTGCTCATTCCCTTTTAAATTTCTGACCACCCAACTATAAGATGGATTCTTCACCTGAATCCATTTTTCTAGACTGTAACCTAATTATCTTGCTTATTTTCCACCCTTCAAGAACGTGGGCTCTGAGAAGGTAGGGATTTTGTTGTGTTCACTACTGTATCTGCAGCACCTAGAAAAGTGCTTGGTACACAGGAGGCCCTCCACAGTTCTTGCTGATTACATGTGGTCTGATCACTCCCTTCATATACACACAATCTGAGACCTAGACGGTCAAGGTCACGTGGTTTTTAAGTGGTGCAGCCTTGACTTCATTCTAGATTCCACAACTCCATCCCTCCTCGGTGGCTCCCTGGGATCACAGAACACCTGTGAAAGGAGCTTGGCCCCCAGCAGTCTTTACTCTGCGTCCCCTGAGGCTGGGCTTGACCGGACTGGTGTTGCAGGAGCCAGGACTTTTGGGAACCACCTCTCAGCACCCAGCCCTGGGCTGGGCCCCTGGGAGCAGTCCCCCATAAGTCCTTCATAGTTCTAGGCCAGGCCCCCAGCCTAGAGCCATCTTGAGCCTCCCTCAGATGGCTGTCCTGCCGTTCCGGCCCCTCCCTAATGTCCCCCAAACAGGGTACCTTGAGTTTCCGGGGCAGGCGGGGCCGTTTCTCCCGCTTGGGCCTCAGGGGGCTGGGCTCGGGCAGCTGCAGGGCCAGGTAGCAGAAGGGAATGGGGGGTAGGTGGGGGAAGCCAGCTGCAGGCAGGAGTGAGGGGATGGAGATGGGAAATGGAGTGGATGGGGTGGGGGTGGAGGGAAGAAATGCAAACAGGAGGAAGAATGGAAAAACAAGAGATGGTGATGAGTGTGGCTCCTGAGAACAGACGGGAGGGGACAGCAGCAGGACTGTGTCCTGGAGTCTGCTCTCCTCAGTCACGCCTGTCCCCCATTCCTACATTAGAGAGGAGCGGGCAGCCCCGACTCACACCCCTCCGAGGGACGCCTGCTGGCCACCCCCAGACAGATGTCCTTGGTGCCGGGCTGGCTTCACCCTGAGGCCCAGCCCCTCTGCCCAAATGATGCCCACCTTTTCCCAGGCATCGGACCATTTCCCACCCTTGACCCCAACTCACCGAGCTCAGGTATGGGGAGGGGGCCCTCGAGGCCTGAAGGGGAAACCCTGTTGAAGGAGGCAGGGAGAGGCTGGAGGGGGAGGGAGCGCCCCCCAGCGGAGGGCTTCTCTTCCTGGAGAAAGGACAGGGGAGGGGGTCAGAGGCAGAGAGGTGGCCTGTACCCTCCCCACCTCCCACCTCCTCAGAGAAGAATGATGGCTTGTCTCACCTCTTAGGGGCAGGTGTGTCTGACAACTTGGGCGTCCCCTCTGTCTCGCTGTTGTCTGAAGATGCTGTGGCATCCGAGTCTGTTGAGGGGAAGGGCTGGTCAGTAGGGAGGTTGGGGGGGTTCCCTATCTACCCCAGAGAGGTGTAATCTCAACTCTATAGAAGGGCTCTGGTGAACCTGAAGGGCACACAGGTGCGATTGTGGGGGGGGCGGCCCACAGCTTCCCCAGCTTCTTAAAATGCCCTTTACACTCTAATTCCTGGCTGGGCACCTCCATGCTTAACACATGTGTCAAGCATCTCCCATGTGCCAGGCTCTGAACAGGTGCTTGACATCTGCTGCCTCTTGTTGTCTTCAGAAGTATTCCAGGAGGAAGAGGAGAGCGGCACCTCTGCTTTCCAGAGCAGTCTCTGAGGCTTGGAAATGAAGGTGTGGGGCTGGAGCTTGTACCCAGGCCTCCAGCTCCTGACCATTTTATGCTCTTCTTTGCCTCTGAGCTGTCTAGCACTTACCTCTACTCCACTCCCCACACCCAGGCTCCTGGTAATGTGCACCTTAAATCTTACCTTCACCTACTGCTCCGCATTCCGACTGGCACCAGGCCAGGCTGCCACCACGTCAAGGCTGCCTGCTCAGGACTCTCACCACTCCTGCCAGTCTGTCCTCCCCAACCCCAGCATGACCCCAAATGTAAAACTGATCACATCCTTACTGAGCTCTGCCAGCATCTGAAATGCTTCTTATGGCCTCAACCTACCTTTCTGGTCTCCCAACCACACTGTATTCACATCACACCAACCTGTTTTCTCAAAGCCGAAAGTCATTCCCCAGGTTGGGTCTCTATCAGGAAGGCCCATGGTTCACTTAACAAGTAACTCCTTACAGGTGAAATATACTATTCCCACTTGCTCTGCTCAGATATCCTTTAAGCAGCAGATTGAACGCCACCTCTCTGAGAAGTCTCCCAGAATCCCTCATGCCCAGC
Source organism: Aepyceros melampus (assembly GCA_006408695.1). Taxonomy (NCBI): domain Eukaryota; kingdom Metazoa; phylum Chordata; class Mammalia; order Artiodactyla; family Bovidae; genus Aepyceros; species Aepyceros melampus. The sequence continues at coordinate 255,146 of SJXQ01006109.1, forward strand.
TGAGGGCTGACTCTTCCGTAACTCTCTGTTCTCAACAGTCAGGCCTCTCCTTGCTGTGCCAGGCAGTGTCATGTGTGGGCTTCTCTGAGGTATAAAGGTGGCTTACATCTCTGGCTCTTGCTTCTCAGATATATTCCACTCTGACCATGAACATGCTGGGTTCCCTCATGCTACCTATCCTGAAGTCTCCCTCGACAGAATGTTAACTCAAAGACCTCCAGGAAGGAACAGGAAGGCAATGGGAAACTAGAATAAAAGCTGAATGTTTTGCCATGAAGTACGTGGGCTGGCCTGATTCTACTTCTCTGACCTCATCTACTGTTCTCCTAAAATATGTAAATGAATGGGTGCTGCATGTTTTAGCAAGATATTATTTACAAAAACAGGTAACCTGGCTGGCTGTTTGCTGATCCCTGCTCTAGACACCATGGAAAGGTGACACATGTGACTTGGCTGATGACAAAAACAGGGCCACAAAGGCCAATCTTAGGGCTTTTTCAAACTGTGGGTATCATACCTAATAGTGGATCACAAACTTAACACTTTTGAGGGGAAAAAAAAAAATCAGTCTAAAAAGTATCAGAACTGCATATGGTAATCTTACTGTTGTTTTATTCAATTCTGTCTTTTAAGTAAGGAAGTATGTGAATATCCATCATGATGTAAAATATATTATTAATTGCCAACAGTGCTCAAACAGTTTGAGAACACAGCTTTTCGGGCTTCAGCTCTTCAAACAATCTGGTACAGTCTTACCTCAGAGAATCTGCATTTGTGACTCCCTCTGCTAGGAAATCTCTCACTCATCTTTACAAAATAGATTTCTTCCTATCTAGGTCCCAGCACAAACATTACTTCCTGAAAAGACCCTCTCTTGAAATGTTTCCTGCCATCTGCTTTTGTATGCTCTATAAACTAAGCATGGCTTTTACATTTTTAACTTGTTGGTTAGGAAAAAAGACAAATCCAAAGAAAGATATCTCATGATGTGAAAATTTTATGAAATTCAAATTTCAGTGCTTATAAATAAAAGTTTTATTGAAACATAGCCATGTTCACTTATTTATACAACATCTATAGCTGTTTTGGAACTACCACCGCAAAGCTGAGTAGGTGCAATAAAAATGGTATGTTCTGCAAAGCCTAAAATACTTATTACTTGGCCCTTCACAGAAAAAGCTTATCAACCCCTGCTCTATTCCAATGACTACCACTTAAACCTGATTTTATTCCCTTCCAATCTAAAATTCTAATTTATTTCTTTGCTTATTTATTCCTGGCAACTACAATACAAATTCCAAGAGGTTTCGTCTATCTTGGTTATCACTGCACCCGTGCGCAAAGCTCAGTATCTGAAACACAGCAGATACTCAGTAATACTTCAGGGAAAGAAGAGCAAAGGAGGAGGGCCAGCAACTAGGCTGCCCTGGCCTCCAAGGCCTAAAAGGAGGGCCCAGGAAACTGCTGGAGTGCCAGGAGCATGTCCTCCACCAATTTTTCATGACCTTGCTCACCAGAAGAGTCTTCATCCACGTTCTCGTACTGCAGAAGTCGGTCTAGGAGGAAACTGAGGGAAGAGACCAGGAGAACAAGAGTGGTTATTCCCATCTCTGCAGTGTCCTTCGGGCCCTCGCCTCATCTAGTTGGCCTCATGCATTTGTGGCCCATTCAAGGATGGGATCCGAATGCAGAGACACAGGAGCCACATCACCCTCTGGCTTCCCTCCTTCCCTCAACGTGTCTCACCTCTTGTCGCGGGACACCTTCAGCAATTTCCTCTGCGCCTTCCTCAGCTCCTCCTGGAAGCACTCGTGTTCCTGTACCACGGGCAAGATGCTCGCTGAGCCAACCGCCGTCGTAAATTGGGGCTGGAAGCCGACCACAACTCACCCTGCTCCCTTTACACACAAGTAAATTGACGACCTAGCGGCGCCAGGCCTCACCCCCCACCACCTTCCCACCCCAGCACTCACGTAGATGAGGAATTTGAGTTTTCGCTTCAGATTCCGGTATTTCTTCTTGTAGTCCACTTCACCGTCCGCCGGTCCGTTCATGACCCGCTCCAGGTGAGGCGCCTCAGCTGTAGTCCGAAGTCCCGCTACGCGGAGCCGGTTCAGCCCGGCCTCTCCCGCCTCAACTTCCGGGGACTCGGCAGGGCTGGGTCCGCTGGCACTACAACTCCCGGCGTGCCCCGCGCTCAGGGATCTTAACCACACGACCTGCTCTCCCGAGCAATACCAGAAAAAGAACGTTGCTTCCAGGGGATACGCGAAAGATGGCGCCGAAGCGAAGCGTGATGTCACAAAGATGGAGGACGCTGGAGGGCGCCCTTAACTGATTCGAAATGTGCTTAGCGACTTGAAGTCACAAGAAGACATTCACCCCTGAGAATCCTAGTCTTCAGGCGAGGACGCCCTTTTCCGTCTGCCTTTCAAAGTCACAGAGGCCTAGTTGTTGCCTGCGACCACGAACGGAGGCAGCGTCCGATGTGATTACGTTACACTCAAAGGTGTAGGCTATTCGGCTCCGAATAGGTTTCTAACGAGAACTTTAAAAAGCGATTCCTTCTAAGAAAAGGAAGGAGCCACGAGACCCTACAACTGCCCGGCAAAAATAAGTTTTGTCTGGCAAATTCGGCCCAAGCGGCGCGCGACCGACCCGCAACGGTCTCCTGCCTCACGGCGTCACGGCACTGCGCATGCGCGACCTCCTGTCAAACGCATAGACGGAGGCCGGGAAGAAAAAAGGCGGGAGCCGCCAATATCAGGTGGAGCAAAATGGCGCGGGAGAATGAGATGCAGGAGTTCACCCGTAGCTTCTTCCAAGGCCACCCGGACCTCAGGTGCACCGGAGGTTGGAGTTGGGGTTGGAAAGGGCAGGGGCGGGACAAGGACTCCGTCTTGACACGTGTTTCCGCAGCACGCTTACGCACTCCATCGTGCGGCGGCGATTCTTGGCTCACGCGGGCCGTGACCACCTGGAACCTGAGGAGAAGCGGGCACTGAAGCGGCTGGTGGAGGGCGAGCTGCTGAAGATGCAGGTGTGGGCGTGGCCCTGGGCACCGCGGGCGGGGCTGGTGGCCCAGGAGGGGCCTAAGAGGAGCGCCGCAGAACCCTTCCGTGGTACAGGTTTGGCTCTCTTGCATACACAGGTGGATGAAGCGAGTGCGAAGGAAGAGAGGCACCACGTTGGCAAAAAGGAGAAAAGGTCTCCCGCCCCTTGCCGTGACCCAGAGAGAAAAAGGTTCCGTTTCAATTCAGAGTCAGGTTAGTGCCTTCTGCATAGTTGCTTCATTCAAAAAGTATTTATTGGACGTGTTTCCCGCGTAGCTCAGTCAGTAAAGAATCTGCCTGCGATGCTGGAGACCTGGGTTCAATTCCTGGGTCGGGAAGAACCCTTGGAGAAGGAAATGGCAACCCACTCCAGTTGCAGGTGTGGGCGTGGCCCTGGGCACCGCGGGCGGGGCTGGTGGCCCAGGAGGGGCCTAAGAGGAGCGCCGCAGAACCCTTCCGTGGTACAGGTTTGGCTCTCTTGCATACACAGGTGGATGAAGCGAGTGCGAAGGAAGAGAGGCACCACGTTGGCAAAAAGGAGAAAAGGTCTCCCGCCCCTTGCCGTGACCCAGAGAGAAAAAGGTTCCGTTTCAATTCAGAGTCAGGTTAGTGCCTTCTGCATAGTTGCTTCATTCAAAAAGTATTTATTGGACGTGTTTCCCGCGTAGCTCAGTCAGTAAAGAATCTGCCTGCGATGCTGGAGACCTGGGTTCAATTCCTGGGTCGGGAAGAACCCTTGGAGAAGGAAATGGCAACCCACTCCAGTATTCTTGCTTGGAAAATCCCATGGACAGAGGAGCGTAGCAGGCTACAGTCCATAGGTCCCAAGAGTCAGACACGACTGGGCGCTGTTTTTTTTTTTTTTTTTTTTACGTCCCAAGACCTTAGATGAGGGCGCATGGCCCAGGAGTCAAGAACCAGAAACATGGTAAACTGAGAGCTTTTTCCTACTGCCCTTTCATCCATCCATCAAAGCAGGATTCGAGGCAACCTGTCCCAAGTGGAGGGGGAAGGAACAGGAGGAACCCTCTCAACCTTCTCTTTTCTCCACTTTTCAGAGCCCAGCTCTGCAGCCTCCAGTCCAGACCGCCTCAACCTTTCAGCAAAGAATGGGATGGCAGCAGATGTCACTCCAACCAAGGATGAGAGTCCAAATCAAGCCTCAAAAAAAGCAACTGAGAGCAGTGATGAGGAACAGCAGAGGGACCTGACTGCAAAGATCAGATTAGAGAAGGAGGTGGTGAAGGAGAGCAGTGAGGAGGAGGAAGAGGGCTCTGCCAGAAAGAGAAAGGTCTGGAAAGAGAGCAGTGAGGAGGAGGAAGAAAAGGAGTCCAAGGGCAGGACTAGGAAGAAGCCTGGGACAAAGACCAAGCAGGCACAAGGCAAGGCCTCAGGCAGTAGGAAGCAGGCTAGGGAGGAGAGTGAGGACAGTGAGGAGGAACCTGCCCAGTGGCTGGGAAAGAAAGACGCCAAGAACCACCAGGAAAGTGCAAAGGAGAGTGAGGAGGAGACCCTAACCAAGAAGAAAGAGAACAGAGAGGAAGAGGAGGACTGGAAACCCACAGCCCAGAGCAGTGGAGGGAAAAGGTCAGTTCGAGAGGAGAGGAGCTGTAAGCAGAAAAGCAGGGCAGCACGACTGCTGGGAGACCGAGGGGACAGAGAGGAACAGAAGGAAAAAGCCGCAGCAAGCAGTGGCGATAGCAGTGAGGAAGATGAACAGCCCCTAGTACAGAGGAAGCGCAAAGACAGGACCCAGGCAAAGGGTGGGAAAAGGCAGAGTGGCAGCAGCAAGGAGGATGGAGAAGACAGCCCGAGGCAGGTGAAACCAACTACTGGCAAGACAGCCAAAGAGGGCAGTATCAGTGGTGAGGCAAGTGACTCGGAAAAGGAAGTGAGTGATAGCGAGGCAGAGGGGAGCCCCAAGGAGAGGAAGAACCGCTCTTCTAAGAACTCCAAGAAAGGCAGGACACGAAGTTCTTCCTCCTCTTCCATAGATGGCAGTCCAGAACGTAAAGGCAAGAAGGTGAGGTTTGAAGATGGAGTGGGAGGCACCCTCAGGGAAGAGGGAGACCCTGACTCCAGCCCAGAAGGCTTGACCTTCAGCTGCTGTCTTCCATTGCCAGGCTGGCTCTGGTCGCCCTGGTGAGGACCACCCCGCTGTGAAGAGGCTCAAGCGCTATATCCGGGCCTGTGGCGCCCATCGAAACTACAAGAAGCTGCTGGGTTCCTGCCGCTCACACAAGGAACGCCTGAGTGTTCTCCGGGCAGAGCTGGAAGCCCTGGGCATGAAGGGTGAGGCTGGGCATGAAGGGTGAGGCTGGCTGTGCCCTGGGGGCTGCAGAGAGAGGGACTTGGCTGCCGGGGAGGGAGGATCATGAGCTGCTTCTGCTCCAGGTAACCCTTCCTTAGAGAAGTGTCGGGCCCTGAAGGAGCAGCGGGAAGAGGCAGCCGAGATGGCCTCTTTGGACATTACCAACATCATCAGCAATTCAGGTAAGGGGCTTCCTTCCACTCCCCAGCAGTGGGTGGGACGCAGACTTTGTCCAACAACTCCTCTGCTGCTTTCTCCTGCCCTGTAGACAGGCCACGCAGACGCACAGCCTGGAATCCTTCAGGAGAAGCAGCCGCACCAGGGGAGCTATACTGCAGGATCCTGGACTCAGACGAAGAGCGGCCCCGCCTCCCACCCCCAGACTGGTCACATCTGCGGGGCATCATCAGCAGTGATGGCGAGAGCAACTGAGCTCCCCCAATACCAGGAGGGACTTTCCTCTGGTAGAAAGTGTATACAGCATTCCTCTCACAACCCCCAACTCTGCCTACAGAGCAGAAGCAGCTTTCTTTAGAGGATCCACAGCCCCCACGGACACAACCTGTTGGGATTCTACTTCTCAGCTTCACATTCTCAATTTAAGGTGTTTACAGGCATTTATTTTTAAAGACTCAATAAAGGAGTGTTTGAATCACCTTGTCAAAACTGGTCCCTACTCTTAACCTCTGTCCAGGAAGCTGAGGAGCAGCCATTGTCCCCCGGTCTGATTCCCTTTCTGGTTTTCCAAAAGAAGTCCCAGCTCCAGACCCTGCCATCAAGTCTTGACTCGAGAAGAGTGTGACTCCTTCCTCCAGCCTGATCAGTGGGCCCCTGACCACCCTGCTTTTTAGCTGTCTTGATAACCTAATGCCTTGCTAGGAGGAGGATCTGAATAACTGGCCTTAAGAAGAATGTGAAACAAGAATGAAAGGACTGGGGAACAGCTGTTGTTTATGTCTTTCTTCTCCCTCCTGGAAACAGCCACTTAGTTCATGGGCTGACTCTTTCAGTCTTTAAAGGGGTGGGTACAAGATCTAAACCTGACCAATTGGAGCACTCGAGGCCTCTGGCTACAGATCAAACCAATGGAGTCACTTCAGGACTGCTGGAATTCTTACTGTTGAGGTTGTTAGTAAGCTCTAAGCCTGGAGCTGCCAGGGGCTTGTGGGTGAGGTGAACTTTCTGAAAATCTGAAGCCAAAGCAAAGGGAAGCAGAGATCCAGAGACTGATGGCTTCCTCTGAAGATCTAGATTCAGTCATGTCCAAAGTCAATGAAGTCACTGAAATTTTTAGTTACACAGCCCAGTGAATTCAAGTAACACTATCACCTGCCACTGAACATTCCTTCACACACATTAAGACAGAAAAGGTGAGAGTCCTGGGATCTGTCAGAATAACCAACAGTTTATTAAAAGCTTGCTGTAGGGCTCTGTGCCAGCCCCAAAGCTGGGAGGGGCTCTCATGACTGCCCCCAGGCCCGGGAGCAGCCCCTTCCAAGGTTTTTATCTTGTTCACCTGCCCCAGCTCTGATCTCAATTAAAAAAAAAAAAAAAAGATAAAAGGACAAGACGGCACAGGACGTCAGACAGCAACGGGGGAATGGAGAGACCCAGGCATCCTGACCCCAAGACCCCATCCTGATCTCCTTTCAGGAAGGCCTTTTCCTCCCGTTCTTCCCTCCCAGGCCCCAGACCTGCTCTGCCACATCCCAAGTCTGGGGGCCTGGCGTCCCCAGTCCATGGCCCCGTTCCAGGGGGTAGTATAGTTCTCTTTATATAATATTCTAGACCCACCCTTCCCCCTCCCCCAGGGGACTAGATAAATATTTGACACGCATATCTCCCTCCTTTCCCGAGGCTGTGATGGAGAGAAACCCTGGCACCATGGTGGGGAGGCAAGGGCTCCCAGCCAGCCTTGAGGCACCTATGCCCAAGCTGGCCTTGGGCCCCTGGCCAGCCCAAGAAGCTCATGAGATGAGGTCTGAAGGGAGGAGCTGGAGCCAACATCCTATCCCCCACCCTTGGGTGGACCTCAGGCTTACAGCCCTCCAGGATCAGGCTCCACCCACCCCTGCCTCATTCATCTGCTCATATCCACCTTGTACTTCAGGAATAGAAGTGGGAGGAACCATTGAGGATGTGGGAAGCGACACTGGTGCTGCGGCTCAGAGGCCCAGGCACTGCAGCAGCAGGCGGGCCCACACTGTCACTGCCACTGCCCCCTGAGGCTGCTCGCCGCAAGGGCTGGGGGCTGTTTCTTAGCAGCAGCAGGGCTCCACCACGGGGTGTGCCACTCTGTGCTGGGGGCCCCAGCCAGTTTGGGGGACCCGGGGGAGCCAAGAGAGCGGGCTGACGCCAGGCCGGGGGCGGCATGCCTGGTGGAGGAGGGCCATGGCTCCAGTGCGCCCCTGAACGGGGAACCGGCCGGGAGGGCCAGGCAGGGGCAGGGGGTGGAGCAGGATAGCCCTGGGCAGCAGCCTCTGCTGGGATGCCCCCCAGAGCCATACTGGAGAAGCCCAGCCTCATGCTCTCTGCATCGAAAGCCTCGATCTCACGGGCCTGCCGCTCAAGCAAACTCCGGATTCGCTCAGAGCGCCCTGTCTGCAGGGCCAGCAGCTCCTCTTCCACCTGGGGTACCCAGAAGAGAGGTTAGAGGGTCCAGGATGGGGGCTGCCCTCCCCAGCCCATCCTGGAAGCCCAGCCCTCTCACCCGCTGCTCCAGCAGGGCCCGCCTCAGGGCTACTCTCTGCTCCAGCTCCCGCAGCTCCCGTTCATGCTGACTCTCAGTGCGGATCTTGATCTTGC
>SJXQ01006109.1:265464-285231 GCA_006408695.1 Aepyceros melampus
AGATGTGTAAAAGAGACAGGGGTGGGAGGGAGGGAAGAAGGATAAGCACCAAGCCAAGAAATGGGTAAGAAAGGGTGGCCCCATTTCGGGTCACAAGGGAAAGGGGTAAAGGCGGTGGCCAGAAAGGGCCTGACAAGTTCAACAGGCCAGCAGCTGCCACCCTGACCAGACCTCCACATTCCAGCCCGGCCTTTGTGCACTCAGCTCCCACTCCAAGCCCACAACCAATCCCATTTCCATGGCCCCCAACTTTTGGGCCCCCAAACTCACCACCCCCTACTGGGGATGGTTTGCAGTCCCATCCCCCAGCCCTGATGCCAGGAAACTCAGCTCCCAGACAGAAGGGAACCACACAGGGAGTGGGTTGGGAGAAAAGGCAGTGAATGAGGACGAAAAGGACCCAGGACCTGAGCACTGTCTGGGAGGAATCCACATACAGGGGAACCGTGGGACCAAGCAGCTCCACAGGGGCCCAGCCCTGCCAAGCTGGTAGTGGTCATGGTGCAATGAAGCTATGAAGGTAGAAGAGATGAGGCTGAGGAGTGAAAGGGGTTGAGATAACGTAGATGGGGTGAAAAAGTCATGGAACTGGGGGCCAAGGGTCCAGACTGGGGGCATACCGGGGAGGCTAGGCGGCAGGACAAAGCAGACAGAGGCAGCCTGGGCCAAAGGTACAGTTCCGCTCAGATATTTTATTTGTGTTTGTCTTTTTCTTTTTTTTTGGTGGGGGAAAGGGGACAGGTTGGAAGGGAGACAGAAAAACAAAATCAAAGAGAGAAAAAAAAAAAAAACATGACTCTTCCCACCCATTGCCACCCCTGGCCCCAGGCCTGAGTCGATGAGGGTGAGGATGAGCACACACACAGCGGGAGAACAGCAATAACTTAGGGTGGGGAGGAGCATCAGAAGAACACAAAGCATCGTCTCCGGACTCCATGGCAGAGGTGGCTGCCTGTCTCGAGCTGAAGGGCTGGGGGGTGAGGTGTGGAGTGTGGGGTGAATGGGAGGAGAGGCCAGGGAATGGAGAAACTTCACTGAGTAGTGGGATATAAAGTGCTCAATGCTCTGGATTCGGGCTGGGGAGGAGCTGGAGTTGGTCACCTCCAGGGAGGCAGGGCCCGGGAATGGCGGGCTCGAGATCTCCGCCCAGCGAGCATCCCTGGCGGTGGCTGGTGGGAGGCAGGAGGGCCCAGCCGGCGCTGGCTGCGTGGAAGCAGCCGGGGGATACGGCTGGGCCGCTCACCCCGAAGCAGGCCCCAACTGGCCAGTGTATGGACAGCCCAGGGGGGCAGGCGGGTAGCTAAACTTTGGCTGGCCCGGGCCAGGCGCCAGTTCCAGCCCTTGCACAGGGCCCAAAACCTGGCCAAAAGGGCCAGTGGGTGTCGGGCAGTGCGAGGATTACCCCGTCGGGGCCCAGGGACAGGAATACGGCTGCGGAAGCCATCCTTGTTGGTCTTGGGGTACAGTGCAAATAGGCCCCGGTCCCCCACGGCCCCGCAGCCCTGCAGGGCCCGGAAGACCATGGGTGATAGGCGCAGCAGAGCCCGCAACCAGAGTCGAGAGATGCCCCGGCGCATCCGGGGGCCCTGCTGTTGCACCCATTTGCCACCTGCTGCCAGAGCTGCCAGAGGTAGAGCCAGGCCTGGCCAGGCGAGGAGCCAGGCAGCCCCAAGGCCCAGAGGGACACCCAGGAGGCCTCGGCGCCAGCTCAGACTGAGGACGGCCCCCAGTGCGGTGCCCTGAGCCAGGAGTAGGAACAGACTGGGGGGCAGGTGCAGAGCTGTACAAAGAAGCAGGTAGGAGGCCCCCAGGCCCACCAGCCCCACCTCAAGGGCCAGCAGGGCTGCCTGCAGGCCGCCCCCACCCTGGGCCGCCAGCAATGGGAGCAGCAGCAGAAGTAGTAGGGGCAAGAGGCCCGAGGAGGACCCCACTGCAAAGGAGAGTCCAGCCAGGAGGCCATGGGACAGGAGTCCAGGGAGCTGGCTAATAGTGCCTGGCCTCAAATGTGTAGGAGGGGGTTCCGGGGGGATGTCTGGTGAGGGACAGCCATCTCCAGGATCCCTCGGGGTCCTAAATGGAGCCCCCTCCTCCTCTTCCTCTTCCTCCTCAGGGACTGGGGTCAGTGCTGGACCCTGCACCCAGTCAAGCTCAAACTCCTCACCCAAGAGGCTGCCATCCTCCTTCCCCCACAACCTCCATTCCACTGATGCCTCCTGGCCCACAATGCTCCTCTCCTGCAGCGCTGGAGATGGCACTCTAAGCTCCTCTGTCTCCTCCTCAGGTAGACCCCAAACCTGCTCATCAACCAAACTCTCATGGTTTTGTGGACTGGGGCTAGCAGTTCCTGACTCTTCCCCCAGTATCCTCTGCTCCTCTGGCTCCAAAGCAGCCCCTTCCTTCCCCGAATCCTTCTCTCTGGAACTGCTTCCTCCTCCTCTCCCAGCATTCTTTGGTCCAGGACTGCCTCCTGGCCAGGTGAGCAGGGCTGCTCTTCTCTAGGGGCGCCTGTGTTAGGTAGTCCCACAGCCCCAGGAGTGGGGAGTGGGAGGCCCGGGGGACGCTGGCCTGCACGTACTTTGAGGCTCTTGGGCTGCTGGCGAACCTGGGCCGCGTGCTTCTGCCGCAACTCCTGCTCACGCCGCTTATTGTACTCCAGCTGGTTGCCCAGCTCCGTCTGGTGCTGCAGGCGGGTGAGCTCAGCCCGAGTGCGCTGCACAGCCTGTAGCTGCCGGAGCTCCAGCTCCCGTGTGGCCTCATGCTGCCGCAGCAGCAACGCACACTCCAAGTCCTTCTGTGTCTGTTTCTTGTTCAAGTCCTGAGGCAAAAGGGAGGCAGGGGCCAGAAAGTGGTTAGGAAGCCTTGTGAATGTCAAGGAAATAAGAGCCCTAGGACTTCTTGGCAAGGGAACTGATGGTGGGGAGATGAGGGGTATGGGTGAAAGGGAAAAGGGTGCCAAGCTCCTGACAGGTTGGGAACTCAAGTGTGGTCTGGTGGGCACAAGAAGTCAGAGAGATGCTAAAGAGAAGCCAAGCCACAACATGAATGAGGGCAGAGAGGAAAGATGGTCCCAAGTGAGGCCGATTAAACAGGGCAGGAGCCTGGGACCTGGGAGAGACAGGTGGAGGGGGAGGCCTACCTCTCGCAGCAGGTCCTGGTCTAAGCTATGGCGCGCAAGCAGCATCTTGCGCTTGTACTGGCGACACTGCAGCTCAAAGTACTGGCGCTGCCGCCGCAGCAGCCCAGCCTCCTCTTCTGCCTGGCACTGCTGTAGCTGCTCCTTCTGCCGCAAAAGCCACTCAGCCTTCTCCCGCTTGGGGGTGCTGGGGTTCTCCTGGAGTTCCTAGGAAAGGGCAGTAGGAGAGCCAGGGGGTCAAGGCCTGCCTCACCCCCTCCAAGCCCACCCACAGCTGCGGCCCAAACCCACCCCTTCAGCTGCTCCTTCCGCAGTTTGTAGGTTCGCTTCTGTGCCTCCAGCAGGGCGGCCAGCTCTTTCTTCTGCTGCCCAAGGATGTGCTGCTGGAACTTCCGCTCCTCGGCCTGAGCGGCTCGTGCCTCCTTCTCCCCGATGGCCTGGTGCCGCCGGGAAAGCTTTTCGGCCTCAGCCCCAAAGCCAGCCCGCTGTGCCTCGAGCTCCCGCTGCAGCCGCGCACTGTGCTCCTCACGCTCACCCCTTAGCCGTGACTCCAACGCCAGCAGCTGTTTCTGGTGCTGTCGTCGCATCCGCTTATAGCCACTCAGCTGCTCCCGCAGGGCTGAGTCCTGCTCATGCTCCTGAATCTGGCGGCTGACCTGGGGAGGGAGAAAGGATGAGGAGTGGGGCGCACCTCTGGCCTGTGTTATTCACACACACACCGTCTTTGTGCTGTATGGGCAAGAACGTGAGGTTTCAATGCATGGGTTTAATTCTCATTTGGTACCTTCCTCACTTAACCTTTCCGAGCCTGCCACCTCCACTGGAGAATGGAGACATCATCTCCCTCATGGGTTGGTGTGACCGCATCAGACAAGAAAAGGCATTGAACATGGGGTCTTGCCTAAAAGTAGGGGCAATTCAGATTGATTCAAAAGAGTAGAAGAATCAAGACAGACCTGGGCCCAGATCCCCAGCTCTGCCACTTCCTAACCATGTGACTTCAAGAAAAGTTAATGCTGCTAAGCCTCAGTTCTGTTACAGGAGACAATAACAGCTCCTCATAGGGGGCTGTGGAGATTAATTTCACTACCTATGTAATAGTATCTAGAATACTCACTACCTATGTAATAGTATCTAGAATACTCTGAACTAGAAAGTGATTATTCTTTCCCCTTCAGCAAACACTGAAGACCCTTTACAGCCCAGGTATGGAGGCAGAATACAGACCATAGGATGCTGGAATGACAACACTGGACCTGGATGCCCTCATCTGAAGTTTGAACTCAGATCCCATTGTTCAAAGGCTATGTCAATGCCCCAAACTAGTTCAGGTGGCCAAATCCCTAGAAGTCCCAGACCTCTCTCACAGTATCACAAAGCACCAAGCATCAGAGGGTCTTTAGAGTTATCCTAGCAGAACAACCAGTCATAAGGAGAGGCTAAAAGAACATAATATACCAACCAATGGCCTCCAAGAGGACTGTCAACACAGATAAACAAGAACGTAATATAAAAGTCTACTAAAATTATAGACAAAAAATTACATCTTAGGAAAACATAGTTTTCCTATCAACTGAGGGAAAAAAACCCCAAACGCCATGCCTTTTTTTAGGAGAAGACCAAGGTACTGGTTACAGAATTTGAGAACTACTAAATGGAGCCGTTCTGAGTCACAACTGTGTCATCTCTTAAATGGAATCATATCCTCACCCTCCCAGAAAAGCTGGAGGGATTAAATACAGGCAGGTGTGGGGGCCAGCAAGCCAATTACTGGTAGAGGCAGATACCTATATACCATCTCTGCTCTCCAGGGGCACAGAATCCAGCAGACCTGTCACAATGCTGTTCAGGAGCACCAAAGCACAGGACATGAAGCACCTGGCTGGCCAGGAGCCTGGGAAGACACACTAGGAGATGCTATTTAAGTCTAGTCACAAAGACAGGGTGAGAGTTGGGCAACATGACCAAAACAGTCTACTGAGAGAAGGGAGGCAAGGGGGGAAGATTTAGGTGAGACAGTCAAGGTAAGAAGGAAGCGACAGCAACAGAGTCTGGAATCTGGACTTAATCACACCCCACAGGGAGAAAGCCATTTCTGAACTTAAATAGTCTGGGGGACCTAGGATGGCTGTGCTCACCAGGGAGGCAGTACGGATGGTGGCAAAGTGGTCCCTGTTGCGGCAGTAGGCCCGTCGGCGGGCCGAAGAGGTGGTAGAGGAGGGAGCTGGGGCCGCAGGTGGCTGGAGAGGCCCTGGGGTCATCTCTGGCTGATAGGGGTCATCATAGAGGTTATCAGAGCCCTAGAGGAAGAGAAGGTGCAAGGAATGCCCGAGTCTAGAGGTCACAGGGTCCAGAGAGTTCCTGAAGACCCAGTCAGACCTGGAGCGGGGCCCTGTGGCTGTCAAGCCTACTCAGGCACAGCTGCATACCGGCAGCCGGTGGATGATGGAGCTGTGGGAGGTGACTGTGTGCTCTCCCTCCTGCATCATGGCCATCTCCCGGGCTTCAGGACCTTCCTCCTCCTCCTCCTCCTCCTCTTCCTCCTCCTCTTCCTCCTCATTATCAGAGGCATCTGCCAGGCTGTTGACTGAGCTGCTCTGGCTGGAGGCGCTGATGGACATGCTGGGCACTGAATGGCTACTCTCTAGACTGGTCAGCGTCCCGGCCCGGTGCATGTAGGGCTCTGCCTCCTGTGGACAGGACATGGGCTTGTTGGGCAGGGAAGGTGAAGGGCAAGGCAAGCACACGTGGAGGTAGCACACGGAGACCGAGGGCATGAAGAGGGGTTGGGGAACGGAACCAAGCAGCTGCTCAGAGGCAGGTACAACACGGTGGTGGAGATGGCGGCAGGGCACCCTGGTCACCTCCTCCTCCTCTGGGGCCTCCGCGCCAGGGCCATTGGGCGCCTCCTGGAACAGGATCTTCTTCATCTTGCGGTACTGCAGGTTGTCCAGCTCCCGAACAGCATCCTTGGTCCTCTGGATAAGGTCCATGATGACTGTGGGTGGCCGCTCACGGAGCACAAAGCGGTGCTGGGGGAAGAGAACACTGAGACCTGCTGCCAAGCACCCCCACACCCCAACATCCCATGGATCCTGACATCCCCTCTGGCCTGAGGCACTCCCCTGGGGCCCGTGCCCACCACAGCCTGATGCTGGCCTTGTCCCAAGCCCTCCTCCCACATTAATTTTTACCACCCAATCTCTTCTCCCCAGACACTCTTGTTCCTCCAGGCATGGCTGACAGGCAAGAATAGCCAGAGATCTGGATTCTAGTCCAGGTTTTCAAAGTGTTCTGTGCCCCTGGACATGTCATGAGGCTTCTCTAGGCCTCACAAGGCGTCCCACAGTTATAAAATAGTGGATCAAATTAGACAGTTCCCAACTAGGGGTCCTAGGGCCCCCATGGATCTCTGAAGGAATGTGGGCCCCTCTAGTTTTGATAACTCAAAAAACACCTAGGGAATTCCTACATTTACCCACAAAGTTACATAGGCTCTTGGCTTAAATTACATCAGATCAGTGTGGTAACCCTGGTTATCTCACGCTGACCAGAAGCTCTGACTTGCAATTATATGTCTTAGATTAATGAAAGATGTGAAAACAAATTATTACTTAATAAAGGCAGTCTCCTAGACAAACTCTTGCAAAACAGAGTCTACTGGGCACTGGGGATGTGTGTGGGAATTCATAAATGAAGTTCTTGGTAGAGGAAGAACCAGGAATCACTACTTTCACTGAGGGGTTTCTGTGATTCCAACAAACTTCAGTTCTAGGAGAATGCTAGGTCAGTGAGCCCTCACCTTCAGAAGAACCTCTGAGGTTGGTCTGTCTTGAGGGATTTTCTGAAGGCAAGAGTCGACAAAATTCCGGAAGTACTCAGACCTAGAAATCACAGGAGGGTAAGAGTTCGGTGGAGAGGACATGAGTCAGATAGCCTGACCCCTATGGCCTAACCCCTGGGCCCAGAAACCCCAGTCCTCACCAGTGTCCTGACTGGAGCACGGGGGACTCGTTCTGTGCAATGTGGTATAAGGCACTCATCGCATTCATGTTAAACAGCGGTGGTTTCCGTTCCGCTACAGAGAAAGGTCAAGAGAGAGAAGGTGAGAGCTGGCAGGTGGGCAGTGGAGACTGAAATTGAAATCAGAAAACTCTGGTCCACACCCCTGCTCCCCGGCCCTAAGTAACTCCCATAACCTCAATCAATTCCCTCCTCTCTCAAGATGCAATATCCAGCCTTTCCACTGCACGTGGGTAGTATAGGGATCAGAGAAAACAACACAGGCAAAAGCACCAACAAAGGCAGAGGGAAGCACATTCACTTGCCAGTCCAGCTAATATTTACGAGGTGCCCAATGAGAGCAAAAAACTTGCTTAGCACTGGAAAAGATAAACAGACAGGCCTTGTCTTCAAGGAATCTCCAGTCTAACAGAGAAGGTTAAATGAGACTCAACAAATAACAACAAGTTCGAAGTGCTAGTAACTGGCCTAAGAACAAAACAGTAAATGGCTGGGAATCCAGGCCTTCAGGTTGGTCCATTTGCAGTGGTTTCAGGGAAGCTTGTTTGGAAAAAGGAATAATGGAGGTAGGCTTTAGTTCAGAAGTTGCAAGCCAGAAGCCCCTTGTGGCCCAGACAAATGTTTTGTGTTGTTTTGGTTTGGGCCTTGACAATGATCCTTAAATTCTGACACTAGCAACGAAATAACCTAAATTTCCAGTTTCTTTTTTAAAAAATTAGATCTGGTGAAATGAAGCCTACATTCCTGCATAACAATGGGCTGGAGCTAAACAATAGCTGCCTGTTCTCCTGGGAACAGCAACCTCCAGTTTGCCTTAGTCTCCTCCATACTGCTTCTCTGACACCAACTGAGTATCAGTTGCCATTTACAATCAAGATTGATGGTTTTTTTTTTTCTATAATAGAGAAATAGTTTTCTGTGCACATTTCTGTACCAAAAATTAGCAATAAAATGGACAGCTCTAGATTTTTCTTATACTGGCCTGCTTCACATACTTCCATCGCCTATCTGTTCACGGCCTTAAATGGTAAGAAAAGAGGGAAAGGCAAGTCCAAATCTCCAACCTCAGGTCAAGGACACGGTACAAAGGTAATTAAGAGGAAATATTCATAGCACACTTGTACTGTTCCTATATCATTTCCATTCAGCTTTTTTCACTTAGAGAAAAAATGCCTACTTACCCCACTTGAATGTAAGTTCCAAGAAAACAGGAACTTCATTCACTGCTATACCCTCAGAACCTACTAGCACAGTGCATGGCACACAGTGGGCACTCAAAAAAAAAAGATTTAGAACTAGAGTAGTGGACAGGAAAAGATGAACACTATGAAATCTTTTGGCCTAAGAAATGGCAGGGTTTGACAGCTGCTTGTACTGGGATCAAGGGTCCTCAAAGTGGACAGGTGCCTGAAAGCCTCAGAGGATGGGACAGTATAGGGATAAAGTAAGAAAAAGAGAAAGGAGTGGAGAGAAATGAGGATAAAGAAGCAGAGAGACAAATGTCCTTACCCAGCTCGATGCAGGTTATGCCTAAGGACCAGACATCCACCTTGCCATCATACTGCCCCTCATCCATCGCCAGGATCACTTCTGGAGCCATCCTGGGAGAATGGTCAGGAGAGAGAGGCTAATCACCCTCCCAGACCCTGCCGACTCCTGCTCCCAACATCCCGGGAGCTCTCTCCATTCACCACCACTCCCACTCACCAGTACGGGGTGCCCACGAAGGAGTTGGCAGGTGCCATGATGGATGCAGAGCCGAAGTCCCCCAGTTTCACCAAGCCTGGCTCTGACAGCAGGATGTTTCCAGCCTTCACATCCCTGCCGAAGACAAAGCACAGGGGCAAGACATGCATCTCAGGAAGGCTGGGCAGGGGCTTTGCCCAGCACAAGGAGGGGTGGTACGCTGGACTATAGCCCAGCACAAGGAGGGGTGGTACACAGAACACTAGCTCCCTCCCAGCCATCACCAGTGCTGCTTGTACCTATGGATCATGTTGTGGGAGTGCAGATAAGCTAGGCCCTGAAGGGCCCCGTGGGTCACAGCTGCAATCTCCACTTCCTGAAGGGGCTTCTTGTGCACTGAGGAGTAAGGGAAAACCATCAGAGGAGGGAGTCCAGAGTGGGGCTAAAACTACTTCCCCTTTACCCATCCCCTACAGCTTCTCTGCTCTTCTCCCTTCTCCCACTTGTTGGCCAAAGAATCACTTACCTTCCAGAAGGTCAGAGGCTGAACCCAGGCAATACTCCATCACCAGCTATGGAAGGGTCAAGGGTCAGAAATCAGCAGACCTGGCCACCCCTGGCCTAGCTCGCTCGGGGAGAGATCCAAAACAGAGGGGTTCCTTGCTTAGCCACTACTCAAGCAACGCCCCCCGGGGTAATAACAGGGAGAAAGGACACTGAGAAAACAAAAAGGTGGGGGAAGTCCCTAGAGTTAGGATCTCCTTTAGAAAGAGCCCAAGACGTCACTACCACCAGCAGCTGAATCCCATCATTCAGTCTGCTCCTCCAGCCCATGTGCCCCACTTCAACTGCTAACAGGCTACATCACTCTTCAGCCTCTCCTTCTGGATGCTCAATATGACTTATGAGTTTGAGGACTAAAAAGGTTGGGAGAAATTTCCTCCCTCCCAAGATCTGCATGACAACACCCTGAACAGGGCCCACCTTGGAGACTAGACCAGGATAAGGACAGGCCTGAGTACTGGCAAAGATGATGAGGGCAGAGTCAGGGGCTAGCTCACCCAAGCTGTGTGCTCCCTCAGGTAACAGCCCCGGTACTGAATGGTATTGGGATGCCGAAGCTTCTGTAGGAACCGCACCTCCTTGATGATATCCTGCCATTTCTGAGAGAAGGTAAGAAAGGGGAGGAGAGGTTTACTTAGCCTGTATCTTAAGACTGGGGTCCTCGGCATCCTACTCAGTCTATCAAGCTCAACCTACCTCATTTGACTGCTTTCCACTGTAGGACATCTTCTTGATGGCCACCACCTCACTATTCCGGACATCCCGGGCCTGAGGACCAGACCAGAAGGTAGTGAAGGTCCCCAGAAAGCACTGGGCAGCAAGAAGACTTGCTGGCCCAGTAGGAGAGGGCAGGAAAGGCTGGTGTGGTGGAGGAGAGGAGCATACAGGGCTGTCTGGAGGTCCACAGTGGGGAGACAGTCCCTATCCCACCCTCCCAAGCTTTAACTCACAAAGTACACAGCTCCAAAACTGCCATGGCCAATCTCACGGAGGTCAGAAAAGAGCTTTTCTGGGTCATCCTTGAAGAAAAGCTCAGCCACATCGGGGTCCTTCAGGCTCCCGGCCCGGCCCCCAGCTGGCATGGTGGCCCCTGGGGGCCCTGAGAGTGGGGCTTGACCTGGTGAAGAGAAGGGACCCTTAGAACAAAGACCGGGCCCTCAGAGAAAGGAACCACCCCTGAAGTTTCTGCTTTCTCCCCTAGTTTCGACGAGGGGGAGGCACTACTAAGGAAGGGAAGGGGGAGATTAGGAACAACATCAAAGCTCCAAAAAAAATTATAATGAAGTTGCCCTGGCAACCAGAGTACGAGGGGCTGGGTCCCTGGAGTCCCTAAAACTGAAGGAAGACTGGGAGTTCAGCATCCTCACCAACACCCTCAGCCCTCAACAAGTTTCATTTCCCCGTAACTCCTAAATCTCCCCTCAAGAATAAAGATTCTGCCTCCCAGCTAGAGCCCCATGTCCCCAAGTATCCTGTCCCACAAGTCCCATGCCCCAAATATTTCCAGGCACCTTCCCATTCCCCTTGACGTGGAGGCCCCCTCCTCCCTCAACCTCTCACACTCTGGAAGAGAGCAGGAAACAGCCAGGCCGGAGGCAGTGGAAATCCGGCCATTGTTACAAGTGGGTACTGGCCCAGAGGGGCCAGGAGACTTGCTCTCAAAAAGGGCCAGGGATGCTGTGGCAGGCAGGAGATCCAGAATGGGAGGACAGAGAGAAATGGCATCTGGCTCTGTGGGCTTGCAATCTGGGCTGTCTTACTTGTCCAGTCTGATGGCATACCCATCACACACGTACAGGACACTGGTGGCACAAAGAACATGTACTGAGCATGTGTAGTAAGCACCTTCTGTGCATTATGTCATTCAATCCTCACCACAACCTTATGAGGCGTTACTATTACCTCTATCTACTTTAACAGCCCTATACAACAAGAAGGGAAGGATCCTTATCACCATTTCACAGATGAGATTGCTGAGGCATAGAAAGGAAGGACTTCTCCAAGGCCAGAGAACAGGCTCTTCTCTCCAGTCAGGTCTGTGTACTCATTTACTCTCTCAAAAACTCACCCCAAGCTCAGCTCCCTCCTGCAGGAAGCCTCCCCTGGCTACCTCAGCTCTTGAGGAGAGTTTCTAGAGCCCATAGTCAGAAAAATATTGAAAACTCCAGCAATATATCAGTCAAGACCCCCCCCCTACCCAGGGGATTCCAGGCCAGGTGCCTGGATAAGCACTTGTTGGAATTTAGGGACAAAGGAGTTTTCAGTGGCACTGGGCTCCCAGGGCAGAGTCCTAGCTCCTTGAAAGCTCCTAACAATCGAACAGGCAATTATATCCTGTTGAGCATTGTTTCCTGTTGTGTTGTTCATTTTGTCTCCTCAGCCCAACTGGAAGCTGGAGGGCGAGAAGTAAGCCCGCCTCTCTGGTGGGCCCCCAGGGTGCAGAGGGCTCAGAATAGCCTGGGAGATTGATTGACTGCCCTCAGCCCAGCCCCAAGCAGCTCCTAGGCCCTGTTCTCCATTCTCCTGCCAGCAACCCTGCCAAGCACCCCTCACCCCCACCACACACCCACACACAAAGGCAGGTGCTCACAACTTGCCAAAGGAATGTTCTTGACCTCTTTACCAGCACCCAGCCAAGAATGCCAACCGAGGACCCCAGGTCACATGTAAGAAATGCCAGCAAACACCACAAGGGGCCTCTTCCTCAAATTACAAACATCTGAGTGATTACCAAGGTCTGTGCTAAATCATAACTACCTTCTAAAATGGACAATGTTACCTCCATGCTATAGACGAGGAAACCCAAGCCTGTCCACCCTAAGCTACACTACCAATGCATTTCATCCACAGTGGACAGCAACAGGGCTTTGAGTAAGTTCCTTAACACTTGGTCTTCTCTTCAGTAAAATGGATTACAGTGTAGAGCTGTTGTGAAATTTTAAATGAGATCTCATACTTAGGAAAATTATGCAGACACTCAGCATATGGATTTTTCCTTCCCTGCCTCCAGAGTCATCACCACAAGGCTTAAATACTTTGGGGATCATTCTACCCCCTGGCAGCTTGGCTTTAACTGTTAAGGGACATCACTATCATTTGTCGGAAACACAGCCCTCTTAGGAACCCAGGCCAAAGACGGGAATCAGGGTAAAGATGAAGGTCACAGTAGAGACAGAAATCCATGAGGCAGAAGGCAGGAGCCAGAGGTCCCATCAGGAAAGGTTCTGAGAACAGCCCTCCTAAAAAGGAAGCTCTCCTCCCTCTCATTCTTCAATCTCACCCCGACCCATTCTACTCTGGACCTCTGGCTAAACCTAGGAATAGAAGAAAAGAAATGACAAGAGACAGGTATGGAGCAGGGGCAAGACTTGATCAAGGACCTGAGTTCAAATTCTGATTCTGCCACTGTGTGACCTTGAGCAACCTCTCTGGGCCTCAATATGCTCAACTGTAAAATGGGAAGACAGCAATGAAACAGGCTCCCCACCACATGAATGGGAGGAGAGATCACATGAGAGAATGGACCTAAAGCACTTTGTAAACGATAAATCTGACAAATGAGATTACTTATACCATCACAGCAAGAGGCTGGAAGGTAACAATAGGTGAGGGGAAATACTGCCAAGAACCCCCAAACACAAATGTACACATACACTTCCTCGAAAGGACAAGAAACCCAACCAGACCAAGCCTAAAGAACAGATAAGCGGCCCCACCACGGGGAGCAGAGGTCTGGGAATTAACACCCCAAAGGAATGAGAGTTACAATCATGAAGGAGTAGCTGTGAGGGGCAAAGTGAACGGGGAGATGACCAGAAGGGTGCAAATCCATCTGATTAGCTCAAGGACTGTAGGGCGTGACCCCGGGTGACATGACAGACCCTGTCATCTGAGGTCCCCCATCAACTAGACATGAGGAGCGGAAGAGGAAGAGGAAGAAGGTGGCAGCAGAAGGCAAGACTAGCCAGAGGCTGACCACTGGCTCAGCTGGCTTCCCCATCCTGAGGAGAGAGTCTATCCAGGCCCAGCTTCCCAAAAAGCAACCTTTCTTCTCAAGCTAGACACAGGGACCCGCGCTCCTGCACCCCGTGTCTCACCTGGTAGGGGTCACTGTGGTGCCCCAGCGCTTCCGCTTCCTCCTGGGGTCCTCCAGCGGCTCTGCCAAGCAGGGAGAGGGGCAAGGAGACCTTTCCCCTCGCCACCTCTTCCTCGGCTTTCGCTCTTCCTGAGGGCGGACCCGGGAAGCCTCCCCTGGAGGGGAGGGGGTGACAACCCGGTCTGACCTCGCGGTCCAGTCCTCCTCCTCCTCGAGGGCGACAGTTGCTGAATCCCGGATTTCTGATTGTGGGGTCTGAACCCCAGATATGTGAACGGGGGGAGGCTGAATCTGATATTTGAATTCGTGGGGAATGAACCTCGGACACTGGTGCGCACGGGGTGCTGAACCCCAGATTTTTGAAATCCTATGGAACAGAGCCCCAGGTTTAGAGAGGTTGGGACCCGAGTCCCGGATATCTGGAATCTCAGGGGCTGATACCCAGATATCTGAGAAGCGTGGGGTCAAGCCCGGAAATTCGGGACCAGAGGACTGAACCCCAGGTCTTCGGCCACCGACAGGGGGCCTACCCGAGGACGTCCGACCGCACGGCCCCTCTCACGCCGGGGTCCAAGGGTGACAGCCCCCACTCCCGCCCCAGCCCCCTCCCTTTCCCCTTCTCTCTCCCGAGGATAGCTGAAAGATTGTAGCGAAGGGCGGTCCCCGTGCCCTCTCTCCCTCTCGTCTTCTCAGTCTCAGCCTCTCTCCGCACCACAGCCCTGGTCTCGTCCCGGTCTCCCTCTCCCTCTTCCTCCCAATTCCAAGATGGAGGCCGGGCGGGAGCGCGCAAGCGCGGTAAGGACGCCGGGCCAAGGGGGGCGGGGCCCCAAAGGAAACAGCCCCGCCCCTCTCCCCTTACTGCTGCTGCCAGAGAGCTGGGCAGCAGCCCAGCCAGAGTGCGCGCGCGCCCCGCCACGCGGACCCTGGGTGGGAGGAGGCGGGGAGAAGGGTTAGTCTTAGAGAGGGAGGAGCCCAGCGCGGTGTCCGACAACTGGTGGTGGAAAGGGATGCGGCGCATGCGTTCGCCCCGCCTTTGCGCGGAGCCCGAGCTTGTTGCTAGGGGAAGCTTTGAGGGGGCGCGGGTGGAAGGAAATGAGAAGCCGTGATCTGCGCCTGCGTGCTTGGGAGGGGTAAGAGAAGACTGCCGCTGGGCGCGGAAAGGCGGGAAAACGGACTGTCCTGGTTAGTAACTATCCAGCCTGGGTGTGGGCTCCCAAGTTCGAGGAATCTTTGCTAGGAAAACTCAATCTGTCAAATCCCATCAGGAGACTGAGGCCCTTCACAGCACCATGACCTGCACAAGGTCACACTGCATTTATGTCAATCCATTTCCACGACCACACTCAAGAATTGCGGTCATCTATGCCTTAAACCTGTTCCCTAACCTAAAGAGTCAACAAGGAAAAATCCCCCAAACCTCCCTAGCCTTCTTACCCTAAAATTCCCACCTCAATCCAACCCCCAATCAACACCCCGGAAAACTCTGAGCAAAAAAAGCCTTTTATTTCCTCCCACATTCCAGCTCTCCACTTTTGTAACATCTCTTCCAACTCAGAATCAAGGCCCAAGAAGTTGATCCACACCTGTTAAGAAAGAAAAAACACAGGGCAGGTCA
Organism: Aepyceros melampus; assembly: GCA_006408695.1. Classification (NCBI taxonomy): domain Eukaryota; kingdom Metazoa; phylum Chordata; class Mammalia; order Artiodactyla; family Bovidae; genus Aepyceros; species Aepyceros melampus. The sequence goes on from SJXQ01006109.1 coordinate 280,582, forward strand.
GAGGGCCCTTGGAGGAAGCTCTGGGATGGTTGCAGAAATTGAGGAAGGAGCAGAGGAAGTGACAACTAGAGATAAGCACAGGCACTTATTCCAAGTGAGATGGCCTCAGGATCCCAGAACCTGCCAGGAGCCAGAAAGCCTTCCTTTTCCAATCTTCTCAGATCTAAGAAAAGGCTGAGAGGGTTTCACCTTTTCCCAAGCCAAGTAGGTGGTTGCAGTAGTCAGGCCTAGCCCTAAGCAAGATAAGCAAAGTTGATCATAAAGGTCCAGGATCCTCTGGTTAGTGCTCTTGGCCTAGGCTGTTTCCTCTTCTCCCATGGGGACTTCCTAGGGCACAGCAGCCAGCCAAAGCTGATAATAGTTTAAGAGCTGGATACACAATAAAATGACTCGCAAATTATATACGAGACTCACCTGAAAAGATGAGATTTTTTTACAGAATTTTTTTACCTTAATGAGCGAGCACACTAACTAGCCAGCCAATATGTCCCACCCTCACTTTCGAGGCTGTGTCCCTCCAAAGATCCTATTGGCAGAACTTTTTCTAAATGCAATGATGGCTATATAAAAGATAAGGTGCATGTGAAGAACTCGGGCATACAGTATGTGCCTAGTAAACGGGCATCGTTATTCCTTCTGAGCAGCTCAAGATGAATTTCACAAAATTTACATCATAAAACAGGCATCAGAATTTCACGAAAAAGGCAAGACAAACAGGATTTATATACAGGGTATATCATCAAATTTCAACCCTCTTAATTCACCACTGTTGCCAAAAAGCTTAGACATGAACTACAGCTATAAATATTAAAGTCAGAGTATTAACTGAAAGAAGTCAGTCACAGAAGGATGTGTATGATTCCATCTGTATACAGAAATAAGTAAAACCAAACCGTATTGTTTAGGAATGGCTCTGTCTCAGAACTGCCACCTCCACCTCATCCCCTATTCCTACAGGACTGAGTCAAAGAACCTTACCTGAGAACAAGACAGGAACTAGGCCAGGGCCCTCAGAGCCGGGTTCTAGACCAGTGAGACTCCCGGCGCGGATGGAAGCACGCAGCAGTGAGACAGCAGAGGCCACAGAACAGAATCAGGAAGAAGCCCAAAACCAGCAGCCGAGAGCCACACAGAGTCAGCTCCTCCTAGGGGTGGGGACGGGGAGGGGAGGAGGAATGGAGAGGGTCTGTGGAGGATCTTCCCTGGGGAAGAAGACATCTTAGACACCCCCAGCCCAAGGGCTATAGAGGGAGCCTACATGGGGGGAAAGGCTCTCCATATCCAGGGAACAACTAAAGGGAAAATGTTATTTTTATTTATTTTTGGCTGTGCTAGGTCTTTGTGACTGCGTGGGCTCTTCTCTAGTTGCAGAGTGGGGGCTACTCTAGTTGTGGCATGAGGGCTTTTCATTGAGGTGGCTTCTGCTGTAGAGCATGGGCTCTTGGGCTTGAGGGCTTCAACAGGTACAGCACGTGGGCTCAGGAGTTGTGGCACAGGGGCTGAGCTGCATGTGTGATCCTCCTGGACCAGGGATCGAACCTGTGTCTCCTGCATTGGCAGGTGGATTCCTTACCACTGAGCCACAGGAAAGCCCTCTATTTTTATACAATTTAACACTTGTCTACTTTCGTGCTCAAACGTTAAATTGAACACTGTAATGATGCCAAGAGACAGGGAAGTTCACTACTGTCTATGTTTTGAAATGTGCGAGCAGGGCCAGGTCTAGAAACCACGATCTCTGGATTCCAAGCTCCCAGGTCATGTTCCTCACCAGGGTCTTTACAAATCTGAGGGAAGTGTATACAGCAGCCTCCTAACTGTCTCTCTCCTCCACTTAGCCAGTCTTGTCCACCCAGCATCAGGGAATCCTGTGACCTGCAGTTATCAAATCATAGCATCTTAGCCAGGCATCACGGTGCGTCATGACCTGGCCCCTGCATCTCTTTGCCTCTTCCCCTAAGTCATTCCTAAGCCCTCATCATGGAGTGCCCCCGAACACTGAACACTTTTCAATCCCTAGGCCTCTGCTCATACTAATCCCATTGCCTGGAATGTGTCTCCCCTCTCCCGAACCCCCTCTATGGCATTACTGGCCCAAGTCTTCCTCATTCTCCAAGGATCACCCTGACAGGGCAGAAGACTTGGAAGTCAGACACTGCAGGTTACAATCCTGGCTCTGCCAACTTAACCAGTTGTACGGCCTGGGGCAATTCACTCCCTCTGTTTCCTCATCTGTAAAATGGAATAATAACAACTACCTCAGAAAGCTATTTTAAGATCAAATAAGATAATGAAACTGAAAACACTCTGTACATTATAAACTACTGTAAACAATTCCCTTTTTACAATGCCACCTTCTTGGTGAAGCACTCCCCATAAGTGTGCAAGTTAAGAGTTAATTGGTCCTCACTCTGTTTGAATAACACTTTGCTCACATCTCTCCCATAGCAATTAGTCCATTCTGCCTTGTATTACAGCTTCTGAACTCCTTTGAGGTGAAGATCATGTTTTATTGTATCTAAAGACAACTGTTAATAGTAATAGCTAACATTTATCCAAACTACTATATACCAGGCATTGTACTAGGCACTTTACATTCATTCTCATTATCCTTATTTGTTAGTATTAGGAGATAGTATCATGTTTTCTATTTTACAGATGAGGAAGCTGAGGTTCTGAAAGGCCCACATGCTTGCTCAAGGTCACATAGCCTCTGTGGCAAGATTATAAAGCCTGTGCTTTTCCTCCTTGGCAAAGCTACCTCCAGGGGCCTTCACAACACAGCAGTCAGCATGACAGTTTATGAAAGGCGGACAAAGTTTACCGAGGCTCTTACCGAGGTGAGCAACTTGGTGAGCACAAGACCTTCGTGGCTCCGGACACTGACACACTCCTCAGCCATTCTAGGGCTCAGGGTGGCATTTCCGGCTCCCTCCTCTGAGCAGGGTATCGGTGGCTGGCTGGAGGGCAGGATTTCTGGAGTAGCACTAAAATACAGGCAGGTTCCTGGGGTCCTTTCTGTGGTCACCCTGGCCGTTACGAGGACCAGCTCTCCTGCAAAAGATCCTATGCGAGTCACAGGGGAGGAGATGTTAAGAAAATTCTGGGAGGTATCCATCTTTAGACATCTATTCATTTCTGTAGGCTTCCTACAGTACCAGGTATTTTGGTATTGACTGTATTCAAGAAAGTCCTTTAATATCATCATTTATGTCACTGAGAAATGAAAATAACTGCATACCAATAGAAAAATTTAAGTTAGCTCACAATCAATAAAACGGTCATACCAGTTCTCAGAAGGCTGCAGATAGATACACGCTGCTGCTATCAATTTGTATAAACTAGTCTGTTTTTCTGAAGAAAACAGTTTTCTACTAGGTACCCAAATCCATTAAAAAGTTCACATCTCATTTCAAATTAGTGGAAAAAGAATGGCCTACTCAGTCAATGGCCCTGGGACAATTTCCATTTGGAAAAAAAGACTGTTACCTGACACTATAAAGTCCAGATGTATTAAAGAGCTTTTGTAAATAAACTAAAACAAAACAAAAACCTAAGTAAGTATTAAAACAGAGAAGAATATTTTCTCATTTTAAAGTGGGAAACAAAGGCCTTCCAAAAAAAGACAAAAACTTAAAAGCCTGAGGACAAGAGCAATAAATTTCATAATAATTAAAGGCTTCTGTACAAAGAAAGGTAAGTTTTAAATAAAGAAGTAACAGAATGACTGAAAATACCAATGGCATATTTAATTGGCAAAGTGTTTACTATCCAGAATGTATAAAGAACTTAAAAAAATCATAAGATAAATATCTTGAAAGAAAAATAACTAAAGGATATGAATAGGAAATTCAGAGAATACATGAAAATGGCCAATAAACCTGTATGAAAATTGCTCAACTTCACTAGCAATCAGGAGAAAGCAAATTAAAACAATCAGGTAATTCCAGGAACTTCCCTGGTGGTTTAGTGGTTAAGAATCTGCCTTTCCAATGCAAGGGATGCAGGTTCAATCCCCAGTCAGGGAATTAAGAGCCCATATGCTGCAGAGCAACTAAGCTCTCACACCACTATTAGAGTCCTCATGCTGAAACTAAGACCAGAGGTGCCCAAAGAAATTAATTTTTAAAAATCAGGTAGGAGTGGGAGGGAGCTTCAAAAGGGAGGGGATATATGTATACCTATGGCTGATTCATTGTGAGGTTTGACAGAAAACAGCAAAATTCTGTGAGCAAGTTCAGTTCAGTTCAGTTCAGTCGCTCAGTCGTGTCCGACCCTTTGCGATCCCATGAATCGCAGCACAGTAGGCTTCCCTGTCCATCACCAACTCCTGGAGTTTACTCAAACTCATGTCCATCGAGTCGGTGATGCTATCCAGCCATCTCATGCTCTGTCTTCCCCTTCTCCTCCTGTCCTCAATCCCTCCCAGCATCAGGCTCTTTTCCAATGAGTCAGCTCTTTGCATCAGGAGGCCAAAGTATTGGAGTTTCAGGTTTAGCATCATTCCTTCCAATGAACACCCAGGACTGATCTTTAAAATCTTCTCCAACACCACAGTTCAAAAGCATCAATTCTTCGGCGCTCAGCTTTCTTCACAGTCCAACTCTCACATCCATATATGCCCACTGGAAAAACCATAGCCTTGACTAG
>SJXQ01006110.1:0-12209 GCA_006408695.1 Aepyceros melampus
AAATAATACATTTGAATCAGTTCTAATGAGGTGGATGATGCTGCAGCCAATTATACAGAGTGAAGTAAGCCAGAAAGAAAAACACCAATACAGTATACTTACACATATATATGGAATTTAGAATGATGGTAATGATAAACCTGTACATGAGACAGCAAAAGAGACACAGATGTATAGAATGGCCTTTTGGACTCTGTGGGAGAGGGAGAGGGTGGGATGGGTTGGTAGAGTGGCAGTGTAACATGTGTGATATCATAAGCCAGTCCAGGTTTGATGCAGGATGCAGGATGCTTGGGACTGATGCACGGGGATAATCCAGAGAGAGGTTGTGGGGCGGGAGAGGGGAGGTGGGGGTCGGGATTGGGAGTTCATGTACACTCGTGGCTGATTCATGTCGATGTGTAGCAAAACGAATACAGTATTGTAAAGCAAAACAAACTAAAAAATAAAAATTAATTAAAGGGGGAAAAAAAAGAAGAATTAGAAACTAGAATGTAGAAGTTACAACAGATGACACCAATTTCTTGACTTGACACCAATTTCTTTAAAGTTGCTAAGAGCAACTTTAAAAAATAGACAACTTGGAAGAAATAGACAAATTATTCGAAAAAGTATAGCCTTTCAACTGAACCAAAATTAAAATAGAAACTGTGACCAAAATTCTTTCAGAAAACAAAATCCCGGGGTCAAATGGCTTCACAGGTAATTCTAACAAATGTTTAGAGAAGAAATAACACCTATCTTGCTCAAACTTTCAGAAAATCACAATGGAAAGAAAACTCCCAAACTGATTCCATGAGGCCACTATCACTCTGATACTAAAACCACATGAAGATATCACAAAAAAAGAAAAGTACAGACCAATGTCTCCGATGAAAATAGACACAAAATCTTCAACAAACTTCTAGCAAACAGAATCCAACAACACATTTAAAGGATCATGCACCATGATCAAGTGAGTTTTATCACAGAGATTCCAAGTTTATTCAATATATGTAACCAATCAATGTGACACAGCATGCTAGCAATTGAAACATAAAATCATCTGAATAGATGGAGAAAAAGATTTTGACAAAATTCAATACCTATTTATGGTAAAAACTCTCCAGGAAGTAAGCATAGAAAAACATATATCAACATAATAAAGACTGTATATGACAAATCCGCAGCAAACATTATTGACAGCAGTGAAAAACTGAAAGAATCTCCTCTAAGATCAGGAACAATTGTGTCCACTCTTGCCACTATTATTCAGTAGTTTTTGAAGTCCTAGCAGTACTAATTAGGGGACAAAAAGAAATGAAAGGAATCTAGATTAGAAAAGAGGTAAAACTCCCACTGTTTGCAGACAACATACATTGAAAACCCTAGAGATGCCACCAGAAAAGTACTAGAGATAATCAATGAATACAGTAAAGTCAGAGGATATAAAATTAATATCCAGAAATCTCCAGCATTTCTGTACATTAATAATGAAAAATCAGAAGAGAAATTAAGGAAACAATCCCATTCACTAATGCAACAAAAAGATTAAAATAAATAGCTGTAAGCCCACATAAACAGACAAAAGAATTATATGCAGAAAATTGTAATACACTGTTGAAAGAACAAATAAAAAAATAAATAAAAATATCTTGTTTATCTCAAAATTCCTAAAAATTTAAAAATTAAAAAATATATGTTTAAATAACCCACCTGTTAAAGAAAATATAATAGTTAAACATACTATAACTGCAAAAATAGACTATATATATATGTAAATGTTTGGAGGGCAGTGAAATTTATGATATAAAGGAAAAATTATAGCCTTAAGTACTTAAATTTAAAAAAAGACTTAAAATTAATAAAGTGTCCAATTTAAGTTAGGGAAGAAAAGCCATGGAGTAAATCCAATGGAATTTGAAAGAATGAAATAAATATATTATGTGAAATTAATAGAAGAAAAACAGGAATACATAGATTAACAAAAGATGAAATTATTTATTAAAAAATTAAATCTTTATAAGACTAGGAAGGAAAAGTTTTAAGAAGGACTTAGGACTTTGTTAACTCAACACCTGTTAAGTGGAGCACAGTGTGATGGATGGGAAGCCAGGGTTCAACAATAGATCACAAGAAGCTCCAAAACAGAAGTCTATTACTAATGGATCTTGGAGGAACTCCAGACATTCCTGGAGGGGCCATATAAGGAAGTTAAACAGGACGCAGACAGAAAGACAAGACCTAGGGTGCATGCATTTATTATGATTTGATCAATTGAAAAAAGAGCCTGGTTTTGTTAAGTCTCAATGGGTCATATCTAAGAAGTGTATAAGGTAAACAAGCCTCGGGAGTCAGGGAGACTGTTGATGACAAGGACAGTTGGGGAGTCATGTCAAAAATTTCCATTTGTTTGTGAAGTTGCATTGCTATCTAGGACATGTGCTTCATTTGCTTGAGGGACCGGTATCAGTTTAAGGACTCTGTAGTCTACTTGACCACACAAAATGAGTACCATGGAATAGCTTAGCTAAGCTCTAGACCAAAAGTATAAATGAGTAAGATTACAGTTAAAAGAGGGGCATACAGATACAAGAGAATAAAAAGACAATATTACAATATAGTCAATGACTTGGCAAATAAATTTGAAAGCTTAGACTAAATGAGTAAATTTACAGAAAATATGACATAAAAATTGACAATAATAAATAAGAAATTTGAATATTGCTATAATTATTAATGAACTTGTGGCAGTAATTAAAATACTTCTATTGGACTGTGAAGAAGGCTGAGCACCAAAGAATTGATGCTTTTGATTAGACTAAATGAGTAAATTTACAGAAAATATGACATAAAAATTGACAATAATAAATAAGAAATTTGAATATTGCTATAATTATTAATGAACTTGTGGCAGTAATTAAAATACTTCTATTGGACTGTGAAGAAGGCTGAGCACCAAAGAATTGATGCTTTTGAACTGTGGTGTTGGAGAAGACTCTTGAGAGTCCCTTGGGCTGCAAGGAGATTCACCAATCCATTCTGAAGGAGATCAGCCCTGGGATTTCTTTGGAAGGAATGATGCTGAAGCTGAAACTCCAGTACTTTGGGCACCTCATGCGAAGAGTTGACTCATTGGAAAAGACTGATGCTGGGAGGGATTGGGGGCAGGAGGAGAAGGGAACGACAGAGAATAAGATGGCTGGATGGCATCACGGACTCCATGGACGTGAGTCTGAGTGAACTCTGGGAGTTGGTGATGGACAGGGAGGCCTGGCGTGCTGCAATTCATGGGGTCGCAGAGAGTTGGACATGACTGAGTGACTGAACTGAACTGACATATAAAAAAAGCACAATTATCAAAATACATTATAAGGCGGTTTTATTAGCCTGTCAAGGAACAAATTATCCTAATCTTATGTAAACTGTCTAAAGAGTAAGCTAGGAATACTTTCCTATGCATTCAACAGGGTGAGAAATAAAAAGGAAATTTGCAAGCCCATTTTGCTCACAAAAATTGTTGGAAAAAAGCTTAAGAAAATAACAGTAATCTGAAACCAGCAAGGGGGGAGGGAGATAATAAACCTAGATTCATATAACTTCATTTAACATAACACAAATTAATATACCTAGAATGAAAAGTTAGTTAAATTAGATTAGCACATTTAATATATATTATTTTATTGTGAAGGAAAGCAATTTGTTACTACATAACATGTGAAAAAAAGAGCCCTACATCAAAGAAGGCAAAGTGGCTGTTTGAGTAGGCTTTATAAATTGTTGAGGAAAGAAGATAAGCAAAAAGCAAGGGAGAAAGGGGAAGATATACCCCCAAAAATGTAGAGTTCCAGAGAATAGCAAGGAAGGATAAGAAGGTTTTCTTTAACAAACATAACAAAGAACTAGAGGGAAATGATAGAATAGGAAAGACTAGAGATATCTTCAAAAAATTCGAGATATCAATGGAATATTTTATGCAAAGATGGTCACAATAAAGGACAGAGTGCTAAGTACCTAACAAAGCAGAAGAGGTTAAAAGAGGTGACAAGAATACGAGAATTATACAAAAAAAGGTCTTAGTGACCCAGATAACCACAATGGATGGTGTGATCATTCACCTAGAGTCAGATATTTCTGGAGTGAGAAGTCAAGTGGGCCTGAGAAGGCATTATATGAACAAACCTAGTGGAGGTGATGAAATTCTATCTGAGCTATTTAAAATCCTAAAAGATGATACTGTGAAAGTGCTGCACTCAATGTGTCAGCAGATTTGGAAGCTCAGCAGTGGCCATAGAATTGGAAAAAGTAAGTTTTCATTCCAATCCCAAAGAAGAGCAATGCCAAAGCATGTTCCAGCTACCATACAATTGTGCTCATTACATATGCTAGTAAGTTTATGCTCAAAAATCCTTCAAGCTAGCCTTTAGCAGTATGCAAACCAAGAACTTACAGATGTACAAGCTGGGTTTAGAAAAGGCAGAGGAATCAGTGATCAAATAGCATCCATGGGGTCATAGAGAAAGCAAGAGAATTCCAGGAAAAAAAATCTACTTCTGCTTCATCGACTAAGCTAAAGCCTTTGACAGTGTAGATCACAGCAAACTGTGGACAATTCTTAAAGAGATGGGAATACCAGACCACCTTACCTGTCTCCTGAGAAACCTGTATGCAGGTCAAGAAGCAACAGTTAGAAACAAACATGGAACAACTGACTGGCTCAAAATTGGGAAAGGCGTGCAATAAGACTGTCACCCTGCTTATTTTATTTATATGACATGCAGGGATGAATTAATCACAAGTTGGAATCAAGACTTCCAGGAGAAATATCAGCAACCTCAGATATGCAAGTGACACAACTCTAATGGCAGAAAGTGAAGAGGAACTAAAGAGCCTCTTAATGATAGTGAAAGAGGAGAGTGAAAGAGCTATCTTGAAACTCAACATTAAAAAAATGAAGATCATGGAATCTGGTTCCATCACTTCATTGCATACAGAGGGAGGAAAAGCAGATTTTATTTTCTTGGGCTTCAAAATCACTGCAGATGATGGCTGCAGTGATGAGAGTAAAACCCTGAGAACCTAGACAGAGTATTTAAAAGCAGAGACATCGCTTTCCTGACAAAGGTCCTTATAGTCAAATCTATGTTTTTTCCAGTAGTTATGTACCGATGTGAGAGTTATACCATCAAGAAGGCTGAACACGGAATTGATGCTTTTGAATTATGGTGCTGAAGAAGACTCTTGAAAATTGCTTGGATGACAAGGAGATAAAATCAATCAATCCTAAAGTAAATCAACCCTGAATATTAATTGGAAGGACTGATGCTGAAGCTGAAGGTTTGATACTTTGGCCACATGATACAAAGAGCCAACTCATTGGAAAAGACACTGATGCAGGGAAAGATTGAAGGCAAAAGGGGAATGAAGTGGCAGAGGATGAAATAGTTAGGAAACATCACTGACTCAATGAACATGAATTTGAGTGATGCCCAGATATAATGGAGAACAGGGGAACCTGGCCTGCTGTAGGCCATGGGGTCACAAAGAGTCAGACCTGAAAGAATGACTGAATAACCAAAACATCAACCAATAATTCTAATGTGTTATTAATGGAAGATTGCAATTAATTTATTTGCCTAAATTCCATAAATTTATAAAAGTAGTTGGTTTATTTTAAAATATGTTGTCATAATTATGATATATAGAAAATATATAGAGATGTTAAAACATAAAAGATATTAAAAAATATCTTTTGACCTTTGATATAACCAATTTTGGAGTAGGAGACAAAAAGTAGAATAAGATTTAAACACTTGTGCTCAGAAAGTGACCTTCTTGGGTTTTAATTTCTGACTCCTATCTTCAATCACTATATGATATAGGGCAATTTACTCAATTTCTGGATGAGAATTATCATGGGTTGTTAAATTGCTGAAACTGTGTAAAGCACTGAATAAAATGAATTATCACTCTATTCATGAAAAATTACTTGAAAAACTGTGTATCTTCTGTTCAGAGGTGATTGTTCCCATGTTATCCTCCTTGCCATGCATGAACTGGACAAAACAGGACTCAGCATGTGCTTTCCTGATTTCCAGGTGAGTATGTCAGGGAGTATTAATGGGGATGGTACTTGATTCTTCTAATCTAGGCCTTCCTCTGGGTGTTAAGGAAAACAAAATGTCTTCCTTTACAAAACAGTCCCTTCTTAAAAACTAAAATCTCTGGATTTGTGAGGAGTAACTTTTGTTTTCAATCAGTAGTGTCACAACACAAAAGGCTAGGTGTAAGAAACAAATATAAATATCCACATATTGTTGACAATCTTTGTCAACCTGAAACTTTATGTAACCTGTTTCAGGGAAGATGTACTATGGTGCAATGAAAAGAGTCCCAGATTAGCTAACAACTGAGATCGATTTAACTTGTCTGAGTCCATGTCTTTTCCTGCAAACCTAATCAGAATGGTTTTCCATATATATATGTGTAAGTATACTGTATTGGTGTTTTTCTTTCTGGCTTACTTCACTCTGTATAATCGGCTCCAGCATCATCCACCTCATTAGAACTGATTGAAATGTATCTTTTTAATGGCTGAGTAATACTCCATTGTGTATATGTACCACAGCTTTCTTATCCATTCATCTGCTGATGGACATCTAGGTTGCTTCCGTGTCCTGGCTATTATAAACAGTGCCGCAATGAACATTGGGGTACACGTGTCTCTTTCAATTCTGGTTTCCTCGGTGTGTATGCCCAGCAGTGGGATCGCTGGATCATAAGGCAGTTCTATTTGCAATTTGTTAAGGAATCTCCACACTGTTCTCCATAGTGGCTGTACTAATTTGCATTCCCGCCCACAGTGTAAGAGGGTTCCCTTTTCTCCACACCCTCTCCAGCATTTACTGCTTGTTGACTTTTGGATCGCAGCCATTCTGACTGGTGTGAAATGGTACCTCATTGTGGTTTTGATTTGCATTTCTCTGATAATGAGTGATGTGGAGCATCTTTTCATGTGTTTGTTAGCCATCCGTATACTTACACATATATATGGAATTTAGAAAGATGGTAATGATAAACCTGTACGTGAGACAGCAAAAGAGACACAGATGTATAGAACGCCTTTTGGACTCTGTGGGAGAGGAAGAGGGCGGGATGATTTGGGAGAGTGGCAGTGTAACATGTATGATATCATAAGTGAAACGAATCGCCGGTCTAGGTTCGATGCGGGATGCAGTATGCTTGGGACTGATGAATGGGATAATCCAGAGAGATGGTGTGGGGCAGGAGGGGGGAGGTGGGGGTCGGGATTGGGAGTTCATGTACACTCGTGGCTGATTCATGTCGATGTGTAGCAAAACTAATACAGTATTGTAAAGCAAAACAAACTAAAAAATAAAAATTAATTAAAAAATAAATAAATGCTCCAGTCAAAAAATAAAATAAAATAAAATGTATGACAAGAAAAAAAAAGGTTTTCCAGTTACATGTTAAAATAATTGTTCTACTTAGATGGAATAAGTAGTTTAGCTTGAGAAAAATAAAATATGGGTATCTAGACTGCAATAGCAACTTAGAATTTTTTTTTGTATTTTTTAAATTTTAATTGGAGGCTAATTACTTTACAATATTGTGGTGGTTTTTGCCATACACTCACATAAATCAGCCATGGGTGTACATGTGTTCCTCATCATTAACTTCCTTCCCACCTCCCTCCCCATTCCATCCCTCTGGGTTATACCAGTGCACCAGCCCTGGGCACCCTGTCTCATGAATCAAACCTAGACTGCCAATCTGTTTCACATGTAATAATATACATATTTAAATGCTATTCTCTCAAACAATCCAACCCTCATCTTCTACCACAGAGTCCAAAAGTCTTTTCCTTACATCTGTGTCTCTTTTGCTGTCTTGCATATGGGGTCATCGTTACCATCTTTCTAAATTCCATGAAAGTGAAAGTGAAGTCTATCAGTCGTGTCCAACTCTTTGTGACCCCATGGACTGTAGCCTATCAGGCTTCTCTGTCCATGGGATTTTCCAGGCAAGAGTGCTGGAGTGGATTGCTATTTCCTTCTCCAGGGGATCTTCCTGACCCAGGGATCAAACCTGGGTCTCCTGTATTGCAGACAGACGCTTTACATCTGAGCCACCAGGGAAGCCCTCTAAATTCCATATGTGTGTGTGTGTGTGTGTGTGTGTGTGTGTGTGTGAATATACTGTATTGGTGTTTTCCTTTCTCACTTACTTTGCTCTGTATAATAGGCTCCACTTTCATCCACCTCACTATAACTGATTCAAATCTATTCTTTTCAATAGTTGAGTAATATTCCATTGTGTATATGCACCACAGCTTTCTTATCCATTCCTCTGCAGATGGACATCTCGGTTGCTTCCATGTCCTGCCTATTGTAAACAGTGCTGTGATGAACATTGAGGTACACGTGTCTCTTTCAATTCTGGTTTTCTGTGTATGCCCAGCAATGGGATTGCTAGGTAGTGTGGCAGTTTTATTTCCAGTTTTTTAAGGACTCTCCACACTGTTCTCCATAATGGCTGTACTAGTTTGCATTCCCACCAACAGTGTAAGAGGATTCCCTTTTCTCTGCACCATCTCCAGCATTTATTGCTTGTAGACTTTTTGATAGCAGCCATTCTGACTGGCGTGAGATGGTACCTCATTGTGGTTTTGATTTGCATTTCTCTCATAATGAGTAATGTTGAGCATCTTTTCATGTGCTTGTTAGCCATTTGTATGTCTTCTGTGGGGAAATGTCTGTTTAGTTCTTTGGCTCATTTTTGATTGGGTCATTTATTTTTTTGGAATTGAGCTGCAGGAGTTGCTTCTATATTTTTGAGATTAATTCTTTGTCAGTTGCTTCATTTGCTATTATTTTCTCCCATTCTGAAGGCTGTCTTTTTACCTTGCTTATAGTTTCCTTCATTGTGAAAAAGCTTTTAAGTTTAATTAGGTCCCATTTGTTTAGTTTTGTTTTTATTTGCATTACTCTGGGAGGTGGGTCATAGGAGATCCTGCTATGATTTGTGTCAGAGACTGTTTTGCCTATGTTTTTCTCTAGGAGAAAGAGAAGTTAAGGAAACAATTCCATTCACCATTGAAGCAAAAATAAAATACTTAGGAATAAATCTACCTAAAGAAACAAAGACCTATACATAGAAACGTATAGAACACTGATGAAAGAAATCAAATATGACACAAATAGATGGAAAAATACACCATGTTCATGGATTGCAAGAATCAATATAGTGAAAATGAGTATACTACCCAAAGCAATCTATGGATTCAATGCAATTCCTATCAAGCTACTAACGGTATTTTTCACAGAGCTAGAACAATTTCACAATTTGTTTGGAAATACAAAAAGCCTTGAATAGCCAAAGCAATCTTGAGAAAGAAGAATGGAACTGGAGGAATCAACCTGCCTGACTTCCAGCTATACTACAAAGGAACAGTCATCAAGACAGTATGGTACTGGCACAAAGACAGAAACACAGATCACTGGAACAAAATAGAAAGCCCAGAGAAAAATCCACACACCTATGGACACTTTATCTTTGACAAAGGAGGCAAGAATATACAATGGAGAAAAGACAATCTCTTTAACCAGTGGTGCTGGGAAAACTGGCCAACCACTTATAAAAGAGTGAAACTAGAACACTTCCTAACACCATACACAAAAATAAACTCAAAATGGATTAAAGATATAAATGAAAGAGTAACTTAGAAATTAAAATATTTTTGTTAACTTTATGTAATGTTACCTAACAGTTGTACAGTCTCTCCTGGTCTTAATTTTTTTATGAAGAGGAAGGATGAGTGGAGAGAAATATTTGAATAGCATTGATTTTAAAGGATGTGTTCAAGGATAAAGTTATTAGGAAGTAAGTAAATCTAAAATCAAAGTATTTATGAATGTTTCCTGAATGGAAATTAAACTGATATTGCTTAATGTGACAGTAATTTAGATTTTTAAAATAAATATTGCAATGAGAAAATGTGAATAAGTGATCCATTAGTATTTGAATGCCAGCCTGTTCAATTCAGTTCAGTTCAGTTCAGTTGCTTATTTATGTCCAACTCTTTGTGACCCTCTGGAGTGCAGCATGCCAAGCTTCCCTGTCAGCCTGTTGGCTCTCCAATTGATTCTGAATTTTGATTTGGTTCAAACTCCCATTTCCATATCTACCTTATCATGTTCATTTTAAAAAATAGTGACATGATGCTGTGCCAAGAAGCAAGTGCAATGCCAAACCTAGAAAATCATGTTTAGGAAAGAATTGAGTTTCTTATAAGTGTCAAAAGCTGTAGGGGGAGTAGTAAGTTAAAAATAATCACAATAAATATTCTACTGCTTTGCTTATAAGATTTGTGATACTCTAAAGTCAATGTGACCAAAAGTAGGTTTATTTCTGAAAATCACTTACATTTGCAATCAAACACTAAGGCAATGTATCAACCTAAACATGTGATTTTACATGTGATTTTTGGCAACAGTATCAGCATTGCCTCAATTGCTAGCTCTATGCTGCCCACTGACCAGTACTTTTCCTTCATAGAACAGCCTCAAGAATGCACCTGAAGCAAGACAAAACCTACAGATCAAACAAATGAAGAGGAAACAGGCAATCTATCTGATAAACAATTCAGAGTAATGACAATAAATGCTATCCAAGATATTGGAAATGGAATGGAGGCCTAAACTAAGAAGATACAAGAAATGTTTAACAAAGACTTAAAGAACTAAATAAAGCAAATAGTGATAAAAATAAAATGATTGAAAGAAATAAAAGAGTAAATATAAAATATTAAATATATTAAAAGTATTTTTTACTCTAGAAAGAATAAATAACAGAATAACTGATGCAGAAGAATGGGTAAGTGAGCTGGAAGATTCAATGGTGAAAATAAATGCTGTGGAATAGAAAGGAAAATAAGAATGAAAAGAAATGAGAACAGTCTCAGACTTTTGAGAAAATGTCAAATACAGCAACATTTGAAATATAGTAGTCTGAGAAGAAGAGAAAGGGTGTGAGAAAATATTTGAAGAGATTATAGTTGAAAACTTCATTAACATGGGAAAGAAAACAACCACCAAAGTTCAGGAAGCACAAAAAGTCCCATACAGGGTAAATCTAAAGAGAAAAATACCAAGACACATATTAATCAAACTAACAAAAATTAAATACAAGTGTTAAAAGCAGCAAAGGGAAAGTAACAAATAGTACACAAGGGAAGTTATTAGCTTATTTTTCAGCAAAAAATCAGCATTCCAGAAAGGAATGTCAGGATATATTTAAAGTGATGAAAGGGAAAAAAAAATCTACAATGAAGATTACTCTATTCAGCAAGGATCTCTTTCAGATTTGTCAGAGAAATGAAAAGCTTGACCGACAAGAAAAAACTAGGAGAATTCAGCGCCATCAAACTAGCTTTATAACACATGCTAGAGGAAGAAGGAAATGGCAACCCACTCCAGTGTTCTTGCCTGGAGAATCCCAGGGACGGAGGAGCCTGGTGGGCTGCCGGCTATGTGGTCGCACAGAGTCGGACACGACTGAAGCGACTTAGCAGCAGCAGCAGCAGAGGAACTTCTCTAGGGGAAAAACACAAGAAGAAAAAATAAAAGGCCAACAAAAACAAACTCAAAGAAGTGAATAACATGGCAATAGGAAACATACATATCAATAATTACAAATTACCTTAAATGTAAACAAATGCTCCAAACAAAAGACACAAATTGGCTGAATGGATACAAAATAAGACCTATGGATATGCTGTCTATAAGATACCCACTTCAGACCTAAAGAAACAAACAGATTGAAAACAAGAGAAGGAAAAACATATTCCATGCAAACAGAAATCTGCATTTGAGTCAGTTCTAATAAGATGGATGAAACTGGATTCTATTATATAGAGTGAAGTAACTCAGAAAGAAAAATACCAATACAGTATATTAACACATGTATACGGAATTTAGAAAGATGGTAATGATGACCCTGTATGTGAGACAGCAAAATAAACACAGACTTTTGAATTCTGTGGGAGAGAGCGAGGGTGGGATGGTTTGAGAGAATAACATTGAAATATGTATATTACCATAAATGAAATAGATGATCAGTCCAAGTTCAATGGATGAAACAGGGCACTCAAAGCTGGTGCACTGGGACAACCCAGAAAGATGGAACTAGGAGGGAGGGTGCCGGGGGGG
>SJXQ01006110.1:13233-85709 GCA_006408695.1 Aepyceros melampus
ACACATCTGGGGACAAGAGGACACATGTGCATTGCATTCATGTCAATGTATGGCAAAAACCACTACAATATTGTAAATTGACTAGTTTCCAATTATAATAAATAAATTAATTATACCTGTGGTGGATTCATGTTGATGTATGGCAAAATCAATGCAATATTGTAAAGTAATTAACTTGCAATTAAAATAAATAAATTTATATTAAAAAAAGAAAAAAAGCTGTAGTAGCAGCACTCATATCAAACAAAACAGAGTTTAAAATAAAAACTGCTAGAAGAGACAAGGAAGAACATTTACATAATGATTAATGGATCAATCCAAGAAGAATATGTAAAGCTGTAAATATATATGCACTCAACATAGGTGCACTTCAATGTATAAGACAAATGTTAATGGTTTTAAAAGGGGAAATCAACAGTACCATAATAATAGTGAGGGACTTTAACACTCACTTATACCAAAGGATAGATCAGCCAAACAGAAAATTAATAAGGAAACACAAGCCTTAAATGACACATTAAACCAGATAGACTTAATTGGTATTTCTAGGACATTCATGGGTTTTCCAAGTGGTGTGGCTCAGTGGTAAAGAATCCACCTGCAATGCAGGAAGTAAGTAAGTAAGTGTTAGTCGTTCAGTTGTGCCTGACTCTTTGCGACCCCATGGACTGCAGCCCACCAAGTTCTTCTGTCCATGACATTTTCCAGGCAAGGATACTGTAGTGGGTTGCCATTTCCTTCTCCAGGGGATCTCACAACCCAAGTATAGGATCCAGGTCTCCTGCACTGCAGGCAGATTCTTTACCAACTGAGCTACAAGGGAAGCCCTTGTGCAATGCAGGAAACATGGCTTAATTCCTAGGTCAAAAAGATCCCCTGTAAAAGGAAATGGCAACTCACTCCAATATTCTTGCCTGGAAAATCCCATGGACAGAGAAGTCTGGCAGGCTATAGTACATGGGTTTGCAAAAGAGTTGGACGTTTTAGCAACTAAACAACAACAAAATAGGACATTGCACCCCAAACCAGCAGAATACACTTTCTTCTCAAGTACATGCTGCTTCTGCTGCTGTGTCACTTCAGTCGTGTGTGACTCTGTGTGACCCCATAGACGGCAGCCCATCAGGTTCCCTCATCCCTAGATTTTCTCTAGGCAAGAACACTGGAGTGGGTTGTCATTTCCTTCTCCAGTGCATGAAAGTGAAAAGTGAAAGTGAAGTTGCTCAGTAGCGTCCAACTCTTGGCATGGAGTGTAGCCTACCAGGCTCCTCCGTCCATGGGATTTTCCAGGCAAGAGTACTGGAGTGGGTTGCCATTTCCTTTTCTTTTCAAGTGCATAGAGAACATTTTCCAGGATAGCCCACATCTTGGGTCACAAATTAAGGACTGTTAATTTAAAAAAAAAATTGAAATAATATCAAACATCTATGAGATTAAAAATCAATTGCAGCAAAAAAAGTGCAAAAAACACAAACTCTGTAAACAATGTGCCACTAAATAATCAATGGATCACTGATGAAATCAAAGAGGAAATAAAATATGCATAGAGAAAAATGACAACAGAAGCATGATGATCCAAAACCTATGGGACACAGCGAAACACTTCTAAGAGGGAAGTTTACAGCAGTATAATTCTACCTCAAGAAAAAAGAAAAATCTCAAATAAACAACGTATCCTTAACGTAAAGCAGCTAGAGAAAGAAAGACAAGCAAAACTCAAAGTTATAAGAAGGAAAGAAATCATAAAGATAAGAGTAGGAATAAATAAAATAGAAAGTAGAAAACAATAGCAAATATCAGTGAAATCAAAGCTTGTCCTTGAGAAGATAAAATTGATAAACATTTAGTCAGACTCATCAAGGAAAGAGGGATTAAATTAAAATCAATAAAGTTAAAAATGAAAATAGGTAAGTTACAAAGGGACACCACAGGTATAGAAAGGATCTTAAAAAACTGCTACAAGAAACTATATGCCAATAAAATGGACAACCCACAAAAATATGGAAAAGTTCTTAGATACAAACTTTCTATACTGAACCAAGAAGAAATAGAAAATATTGACAGACCAATCACAAGTAGTAAGATTGAAACTCTTATTAAACATCTTCCAACAAAGTAAAGTCCAGGACCAGATGGACTTTAAGAGTAAGCAGACATTTAGAGAACAGTTGATAGCTATGCTTTTTTTAAAAATATACATTTATTTATTTTAATTGGAGATTAATTACTTTACAACATTGTATTGGTTTTGCCATAAATCAACATGAATCCACCACAGGTATACACCGGTTCCCCATCCTGAACCCCACTCCCTCCTCTCACCCTGAACCATCCTTCTGGGTCTTTTGAAACTATTCCAAAAACTTTCAGAGGAGGGAGTACTCTCAAACTCATTCTGTGAGACCTCCATCACCCTGATACCAAAATCAGATAAAGTTATCACAAAAAAAAGAAAATTATAGGCTAATACTTCTGATGAACATAGACACAAAAATCTTCAAAAAAATGCTAACAATCCAACAACTCAGTAAAATGATCATATACCATGATCAAGTGGGATTTAACCCAGGAATGCAAGGACTCTTCAATATGCATAAATCAACCAATGTGATATAATACATTAAGAAACAGAAAAACAAAACTATATGATCATCTCAATAGATGCACAAAATTCAACATTCATTTATGGTAAAAACTTTCCAAAGTTAAGCCTACCAGAAATTGAGCTTATAGGGAACCAACCTCAATGTAATAAATGCCATATAAGACAAACCCCACAATAAATATTATTCTCAAGGTAAAAAAAAGAAAGCATTTCCTCTAAGATCAAGAACAAGCCAAGGATGTTCACCCTTGCCTCTTTTATTCAACACAACTTTGGAAATCCTATCCATGGATATCTGAGAAGAAAAAGAAATACAAGTAACCCAAATTGAAAAAGAAAGCTAAGAATATCAATAGCAAGTTATCTGTGATAAATCAATGCTGTGTATTTATATACATGTATTGAACTGAATTGATACATACATATATATCTGTGTGTTGTGTGCTTAATCACTAGGTCGTGTCTGACTCTTTAAGACCCCATGGACTGTAGTCCACCAGGCTCCTCGGTCCATGGGGATTCTCCAGGCAAGAATACTGGAGCGGGGAGCCATGCCCTCCTCCAGGGGATCTGCCCAATCCAGGGATCAAACCCAGATCTCTCACATTGCAGGGGATTCTTTACCATCTGAGCCACCAGGGAAGCATATATACATGATATATATATGTATATACATTGCTTAATATTTTGCTTTATATAATATATAAATAGTTGTATAATATATAAATATTTATAATGTATAAATATAATACAAAATATTATATATATATATATATAGCACAAATGTACTGTAAATGTATATATATGATGGTCTTGTTCTCAAAAGGGCGACTGAGTTACAGAAAAACTAGATGCTCAGAAGCCAAGATCCAAATGTTTTGGGCTTCTACCTCTTTGTTCTTTTTCACCTTTGATTCCAGGTAAATAATTTCATAAAAATTTGGGGAAAAAAAAAGAACTCCTATAACAGTAGGTAGGTGCTTGGCTGTGTGCTACTGTCCAGAGCTACTTTAGCAGGACTCAGGTTCTTTTCATGAGAGACCTTTTCATGAAATTGTAAGTGTATTTCACTGTGACAATTGCTATTTGTTTTTCTAATACTGTAAAGTAACACCAAAGTTCTCAAAAAGAGACTATGCTAAGTGGTCTGCATTTTAAAACACCAAGAGATTTTGCTAGCTTTTGTAGTTCTAAAACATTTGGGATCTGTGGATAATCACTAAATTGTTTCCAATGCTTAATAGATTGTGAGAGAAGTATTTCTCTTCCCTCATCTTCCATTTCTAGATATCCTTTCAACATCCCAAATTTCTGGAACTTTTTCCTCTCTCTCTTTGTCAACTATAGCAGTCAAGTATAGTACAAAAACTTTCAAGTTGGTCAGCTGCCAGTGAATTCTACTGCTACAGATATTCTGTCACCTGGGCTGTTTATGGGGTATCAGGAGTTGTCACTTATGTTAGAGGGCAGAAAGAATATTTTATCATTATACACCCTTATGATTCTAGTTGTACAGATGCATAGTCTCAAGGAGAACAAGTTTTTTTATTCTAATCTAAAAACAATAAAATAATTTATTTTGTATATTAGTATTCTGATTTTTTGTGTGAGGAAATTTGTGTTCTGTTTTGTCACAGATGGTTATCTTTAAAATTAATTTTATGTAGTTAGGATAACATCAAACAATCAGCTGCTGCAGAGCTGATTCAATTTATAGAAATCTTTGATAGATAAACTTACAAGAGTCTATATTTTTAAATCCAGTGCTTTATAAAACCATGTATAAAATAATACCTTTTATTACACACTTGGCTTTCAGAAGCACATCATTTGAAGCTAGGTGTACTGTAAGCTCTTTCACTCATTTATTATGCATTAATAGAAAATGTCCAATAAATAGTTGCTGGTGATGGGGCAATTTTGAATGCATTCTGTGCCAAAGAAATCCCAGTGAGGTGTGGCTGTTTCCTAAGGCACAGCATATCTGGCTCTGGTTTTAAATAAGCAGTAGTTAGCTTTATTGAGGGGACTAGACAGAGTTCGCTAGAGGAGTCAGCCAGAATTTGGAAGTGGGATACTGCTGGCTCTTTGCCCTGTTTCTAGTAACTACCCCACCCTGCTGTTCCCAAGAGAACAAATGTACATTTGATGACTGAGCAGGTGGCATGAGCTGCAGTAATAAACAGTTCTTTTCCTGTAAGGGAGCAGGACTAGGTTTATAGATCCATGAGATTTCTGTGGGGGATCCATTATGTCCAGTTAAAACTGTAACTGAAAACATCCATCTCTATCAACTTCTTGGTAATTCTACTCATGTGTAGTCCAAAATCTCTCAGCACTGCTCCCCTTGTCAATTTATTTAAGCACATGCACAGTCAGCTTCTTTGCTGAAAAATAGCATGGGGACATCTAAAAGTTAGTTTGTGCTATTTAGAAGTGGCTATGGATTTAGTCCACCTGCAAATTAATGTTAGGGAAAGGAAGTGGATAGAGATTCAGTGGGCCTCCTTCCCTATTTTTCATGTGTTTACTTCCTCTGCTTCCCTAATGAACTCTATAGTTTTGGAATTCCAAACCACTAAATGGAATTAAGATACAGGCTCATTATTTAAAGCCAAAAGGTTATAATCAACTCCCTTCCAACAATCAACCAATATCCTTTTGTTTACTTGAAATATAACAGGAAAACACTACCTTGTAGCTAAATGACTTGGAGAGTTATTTTCATAACGGCTTGTTGAATTTTCCTAATTAATCAGAAGTCTTTGGCACAAAGAGATCAACTGTTGAGACCTGAGACACAGGGCTGGCAGAAAATTTGTCAGCAGAAATTGTCTTTTGTGCAATCTATGTACTACCTGGCACAAAAAGTACTTTGGAAATCTTGATTATGATTACAACACAATGGTTAATTAGCTGGGTCCTTACAAACTTCTTTAGACTCTTTGACACTAATGAATTAAGGAATGATAGTTTCCCTACTTTTGTATGCAAAAAGGAGGGTTAGTTTGCCTTGTTTTCCAAAGGATATCCCTTGTGCTGACAGTATTCCATGGCATGAGCCCCATGTTACTACAGCCAAAGACTGAAGCTGTCCAAAGAAAACGCTGACCCTACTGGACTTAAGTAGGCCAAGGAGTTTTATGGTGAATGGAGGGTGATTGTAAAGTTAATCTCTTATTTATGTTACACTGTGATAATCTTGCTTAAGAGTTACAACAGCCACAAAAGTCAGGAAGTTGAAAAGAACTCAAAAAAATTGAGAGAAAAAATGTAGACGATCTTATTTTGTTGTTACTAGTGTGAATTTGATGGAGGGCATGCTCAAAAAGTATTTTTTGTTAGTGTAACTAAATGCATATATTTCATAATCATGTATATTTAAATAAATACAATATAGGATGTTCTGAACTGTATAATAGTAAAAGTGAATTCCATATAATATAATTTTTAAAATTTTGCATTTTAAATTTCCTTTGTAGGTATTGTCAGTAAAGACAGAGTAAAATAGAATGTATGAAATGTTCAGATAAGGTGAGAAATTATTTCCTGTGGGGAATAAGTCACCAAAAGTAAGTTCTAAAGCTCTCTAGGGGCTCTTTAAAAGATCATCTTGTCTGGACAGTGTGTGTGTGAATATGGTGAATCACAATAAGTGATTTCAAAAAATAGAAAATGTTCTATAAATAGGATTTTATTTCATCTAAAACACTTAATATGTAAAAAAAAAAAATGGATTCCAATAGACAAACAGAAAACAAGCAAAGTTTTATAGAAGCTTTCATTGTTTCACAGACAATAAATATCTCCCAGGATGCATGTTGTTGCTACAAGCACTATAAAATTGTTAGCTTAGATTTTGGCTCCTTTTCGACCTGAACCTAATAGTCCCTGAATTCATATCTAATCTCAAACATATAACAGTATGTTTAAATCTCAAAGTACTATAATAGTACATATTAAATGTTGCCAATATCAATACTATTTCTTACTGTTGAATATAATATTTATGAAAATTACTAATCATGTATCATTACCAACAGAGCTACCAGAGAAGTGAAAAGACCGTTTCTCCACAGACAGTTCTTCCCATCAGGAAACTTCCATAAGCCTCTTATCCTTATCCATCAGAGGGATAAAATCACAATCACATAAAACTAATGAAACTGATCACATGACCACAGCCTTGTCTAACTCAGGAAACTATGCCACATAGGGCCAGCCAAGATGGACGGGTCATGGTGGAGAGTTCTGACACAATGTGGTCCACTGCAGAAGGAATGGCAAACCACTTCAGTGTTCTTGCCTTGAGAAGCCCATGAGCAGTATGAAAAGGCAAAAAGATATGGCACTGAAAGATGAACTCCCCAGGTTAAGAAATAACTCCAGAAAGAATGAAGAGACAGAGCCAAAGCAAAAACAACACCCAGTTGTTGATGTGACTGGTGATGGAAGTGAAGTCCGATGCTGTAAAGAAAACTACTGCATAGGAACCTAGAATGTTAGGTTCACGAATCAAGGTGAATTGGAAGTGGTTAAACAGGAGATGGCAAGAGAATATATCAACATTTTAGTAATCAGTGAACTAAAATGGACTAGAATGGTGAATTTAACTCAGATGACTATTATATCTACTACTGTGGGCAAGAATCCCTTAGAAGAAATGGAGTAGCCCTCATAGTTTGCAAAACAGTCTGAAATACATACTTGGATGCAATCTCAAAAAAGACAGTATGATCTCTGTTCATTTCTGAAGCAAATCATTCAATATCACAATAATCCAAATCTATCCAAGTCTATGCCTTGAACAGTAATGTTGAAGAAACTGAAGTTGAACAGTTCCATGAAGACCTACAAGATCTTCTAGAACTAACATCCAAAAAAGATGTCCATTTCATTAGAGGGGACTGGAATGCAAAAGTAAGAAGTCAAGAGATACCTGGAGTAAGAGGCAAATATGGCCTTGGAGTACAAAATGAAGCAGGGCAAAGACTAATAGAATTTGCCAAGAGAATGCACTGGTCATAGCCAACAGTCGCTTCCAACAACACAAGAGAAGATTCTACACATGGACATCATCCAATGATCAATACCAAAATCAGATTGATTATATTCTTTGCAAAAAAGATGGAGAAGCTCTGTACAGTAAGCAAAAACAAGACCAGGAGCTGACTGTGGATCAGATCATGAGCTACTTATTGCAAAATTCAGACTTAAATTAAAGAAAGTAGGGAAAGCCAATAGACAATTAAGTTATGACCTAAATAAAAATCCCTTATGATTGTAGAGTGGAAGTGAAAAAGATTCAAGGGATTAGATCTGACAGAGTCCCTGAAGAGCTTTGGATAGAGGTTGGTGACATTGTATAGAAGGCAGGGATCAAGATCATTCCCAAGAAAAATAAATGCAAAAAGCCAACACGATTGTCTGAAGAGACCTTACAAACAGCTGGGAAAGGAAGGAAAGCAAAAGACAAAGGATTAAATGAACGATATACCCATTTGAAAGCAGAGTTCCAAAGAATAGCAAGGAGAGACAAGAAATGTTTCCTCAGTGAACAGGGCAAAGAAATAAGAGGAAAACAAAAGAATGGGAAATACTAGAGATCTCTTCAAGAAAACTAGAGATACCAAAGGAATATTTCATGCAAAGATGGGCACAATAAAGGAAAAAAATGATATGGACATAACAGAAGCAGATGATATTAAGAACAGGTGGCAAGAATACACAGAAGACCTATACAAAAAAGATCTTCATGACCCAGATAACCACGATGGTGTGATCACTCTGCTAGAGCCAGACATCCTGGAAAGCGAAATCAAGTGGGCCTTAGGAAGCATCTCTGCGATCAAAGCTAGTGGAGATTATGGAATTTCAGTTGAGTTATTTCAAACCTTAAAAGACATTGCTGTGAAAGTGCCACACTCAGTATGCCAGGAAACTTGAGAAAGTCAGCAGTGGCCACAGGACTGGAAAAGGTCAGTTTTCATTCCAATCCCAAAGAAAGGCATTGCCAAAGCATGTTCAAACTACCTTACAATTGCACTTATCTCACACACTATCAAAGTAATGCTCAAATTTCTCCAAGCCAGGTTTCAACAGTATGTTAACCATGAACTTCCAGATGTTTAAGTTGGATTTAGAAAAGGCAGAGGAACCAGAGATCAAATTACCAACATCCATTGGATCATCAAAAAAGGACAAGAGCTTCAGAAAAACATCTATTTCTGATTTATTGTCTATGTCAAAGCCTTTGACTGTGTGGATCACAACAAACTGTGGGAATTTCTCCTTGAGATGAGAATACCAGACCACCTTACCTGCTCCTGAGAAATCTATGTACAGGTCAAGAGTCAACACATAGAACTGGACACAGTATAACAGATTGGTTCCAAATTGGGAAAGGAGAATGTCAAGGATACGTATTGTCACTCTGCTTATTTAAGTTATATGCAGAGAACATGATGCGAAATGCTGGACTGGATAAAGCACAAGCTGAAATCAAGAGTATCAGTGGTTGTGGTGGTTTTGTCGCTAAATCGTGTCTGACTCTTGTGACCCCATCAACTATAGTCTGCCAGGCTTCTCTGCCCATGGGATTCTCCATGCAAGAATACTGGAGCATGTTGCCAGTTTCTTCTCCAGGGGATCTTCTCGACCCAGGAATCAAACCTGGGTTTCTTGCATTGCAGGCAGATTTTTTATCAACTGAGGTACAAGGGAAGCCAACAAGATTATTGGGAGAAATATCAATAACCTTGGACATACAGGTGACACCACCCTTATGGCAGAAAGTGAAGAACTAAAGAGCCTCTTGATGAAAATGAAAGAGGATAGTGAAAAAGTTGGCTTAAAACTCAACATTCAATGAAAACTAAGATCATGGTATCTGGTCCCATGGCTTCATGGCAAATATATGTGGAAACAATTGAAACAATGAAAGACTTTATTTTTGTAGGCTCAAAAATCACTGCAGATGGTGACTGAAACTAAGAAATTAAAAGATGCTTGCTCCTTGGAAGAAAATCTATGACCAACCTAGATAGCACATTAAAAAGAAGAGACATTACTTTGCCAACAAAGGTCCATCTAATCAAAGCTATGTTATTTTCCAGTAGTCATGTATGCATGTGAGAGTTGGACTATAAAGAAAGCTGAGCCCTAAAGAATTGGTGCTTTTGAACTGTGGTGTTGGAGAAGATTCTTGAGAGTCCCTTGGACTGCAAGGAGATCAAACCAGTCAATCCTAAAGGAAATCAGTCCTGAATATTCATTGGAAGGACTGATGCTGAAACTGAAACTCCAATACTTTGGCCACCTGATGTTAAGAGCTGATGCATTGGCAAGACCTTGATGCTGGGAAAGATTGAAGGCGGGAGGAGAAGGGGATGACAGAGGATGAGATGGCTGGATGACATCACTTAATTGATAGGGATGAGTTTGAGTACGGTCCAGGAGTTGGTGATGGACAGGGAAGCCTGGCATGCTGCAGTCCATTGGTCACAAAGAGTCAGACATGACTGAGCAACTGAACTGACTGAGTCATGCCTCATACCAGAAAATGTCCCAGAGAATAAAATTAGATTTTAAGACTATCATGTGACAGTTTAATTTTTTAAGAAAATTCCATCCATCAGAATAGTGTTCATTAATGAATTTAGATAAGTTTAACTCCTCTAGTGTAATTATATACTAGACTCAAGGATATAATACAGTCTTCTGAAGGATTCATGTATCAATAGCCATTGCCACTATTTCCCAGGAAATAGATCAAAGGCTCACAGATGTATTGCTTGTTTCTCTATACATCTCTGAAATAAAAGAATGTGTGTGACAAAGAAGATACTGTCAGAAAACTGTAAGACAAAAGAGGGATAAAGAGAGGACTTAAGACATCCATGTCTGTATGAGAAGGAAAGATCAGGAAATTCCAACTGAAGAGAAAGGAGCAATCTCAGCAGTATAAGGAGTGAAGAAAAAAAAAATCACACTGCCCCATGAACAAACTGAAGGAAGGTTTCAGGAAGGACAGGGTTGCACACCTTGGTCAAGAGCTAAGAAAAACCAAGAAGATGAAGTTGGCTGTGAAGAGTTGAACGTGACTTAGTTATTGAGCAACAACAAAAGTCATCAAAGATCACAGCTTTTTCAATTCTTGGTTCTGACACCCTGGCTCAGGTTCACCGTAAAGTTCTGGAAAAGGGCCTGCAGCAATTCCAAGTATCTCTGCTGAAAAGGAGAATGTCAGAGGAATGGCTTTTTGTGTGACTTTCTCCTAAGCCTTCCTGTCTTATTGGCAAGATAGAATTAACCTGGCCATTACTGAATTAGTCATTGGTGAGGAGACTAATGTTGACCTTATAATAGATAAATTCATGTACTTTAAAATAAATAAGTCCTATCTTATGCACTTGTAAATTATTTCTCACAGATTCCCACAATTTGAACTCATATTAAATCATGGTCTAAACAAAGAGATAGTCCTGACAATTTTAATGTGTTTCCCTTGGGGCAGTTAAACAGAGTTAGAAGATCAGTTGATATGAAATGCAAATAATTCTATTTATTTGTGAAGAAAAGGTACATGAATAACTTGGACTGGTGAAAACCAGAGATAATATAATCTGATGTACATCACTGAAATTAAAATTCTTCCTTTCAAATGATTTATCCAAGTTTATGGTTCAGTTCAGTTCAGCATACAGGCCTTGATGTACTCCTTTCTCAATTTGGAACCAATCCACAGTTCCAAGTCTGGTTCTGTTACTTCTTGACATACATATAGATTTCTCAGGAGGCTGGTGGGGTGATCTGCTATTTCCATCTCTTGAAGAATTTTCCACAGCTTGTGATTCACACAGTCAAAAACAAAATCAAAGAAGCAGAAGCAGATGTTTCTCTCGAATTAGCTTGCTTTTTTCTATGATCCAATGAATGTTGACAATTTGATCTCTGGTTCTTCTGACATTTCTAAATACAGTTTGAACATCTGGAAGTTCTCATGTCATGTACTGTTGAATTCTAGCTTGGAGAATTTCAAGAATTACTTTGCTAGTTTGTGAACTGAGTGCAATTGTGTGGTAGTTTTTAACATTCTTTGGCATTGCCTTTCTTTGGGATTGGAATGAAAACTCACCTTTTCCAGTCCTGTGGCCACTGCTGAGTTTTCCAAATTTGCTGGTGTATTGACTTGAAGCATTTTCACAGCATCATCTTTTAGGATTTGAAA
The DNA here is from genome assembly GCA_006408695.1 of Aepyceros melampus. Taxonomy (NCBI): domain Eukaryota; kingdom Metazoa; phylum Chordata; class Mammalia; order Artiodactyla; family Bovidae; genus Aepyceros; species Aepyceros melampus. The sequence continues at coordinate 25,068 of SJXQ01006110.1, forward strand.
TAGCTCAACTGGAATTCCATCACCTCCAGTAGCTTTATTCATAGTGATGTTTCCAAAGACCTACTTGACTTCACACTCCAGGATATCTGGTGTTAGGTGAGTGATCATACCATTGTGATAATCCGGGTCATTAAGATGTTTTGTATAATTCTTTTGTGTATCTTGCCAACTCTTAATATCTTCTGCTTCTGTTAGGTCCATTTTGTTTCTGTCCTTTATCATGCCCATCTTTGCATGAAATCTCCCCTTGGTTTCTCTGATTTCTTGAAGAGATCTCTAGTTTTTCCCATTCTATTGCTTTCCTCTATTTCCTTGCATTGATCACTTAGGAAGGCTTTCTCATCTCTCCTTGCTATTCTTTAGGCCTCTCCATTCAGATGGGTACATCTTTCTTTTTCTCCCTTGCCTTTTGCTTTTCTTTTCTCAGCTGTTTGTAAGGCCTCCCCAGACAACCATTTGGCTTTTTTTCATTTTTTTTTTCTTGCAGATGGTTTTGACTGTCATGGCAAAACTTATCTATGCATATTGCTTTTCAAGTTTTACTTTCCACTCTCTAAATCTCATGGAATTATAAATGAAAACCAAAAAAAAAAAAAAAAAGTTGAATAAATTGGTATCTATAGTTTATAAAACCAGGTCCTACAGAATTAAGTCCTAATTAAGAATGAAATATAAGCACACACAAAAGCCTTGAAGTAAATAATATATACAGGGTCAAATTACTCTGATTTTCAACTCAATCAAGTTTTCCTTTTGGCATATGTAAACATGTTATAGATAAATATTACAGTTCTTAATCTTGCTTGCATATACTTTCAATTGAAGATAAAAAATATTTTTTGTTTTCAATTTTACCTTTGACTCTCTTAATGTGAAAACTGGAACAGGGAGTTAAAAAAATATTTTTTTTCAAATGATGTACATGTATAATATACTGTTTTTCCTTTAAAGAAATATTTGATAACCACATCTGTACATAAAAAATCAGCCTAAAAATTAAATTTATTTCCTGGATTTTATTGCTCCCAGATCTCTGGTAGAAGTAGAGGAAAACATTTTCATTGAGGTCCAGAGAATTCATGCAGATTAATATTAAAAAAAATGTAATTGAAAATATAAGTATCATTAAGAATAAGGCCATATATGGAAAACAATCATCTCATTTTTAGGGACTTCAGATATGAAATAGTCAGATGCGGAATACATCAATAGTTATGTGTTAGTTTTCTAATGCTGCCATAACAAATAACCAGAAAGCTAGTATCTTGAAACAACACAAACTCTGAGAGTCTAGGTGTCATAAAATTAGGGTGTTGGCAGGGCTCTTCCTTTCTGGGACTTCAAGAAGTGAATCTACATTTCCTTTCCAGTTTCTAGAAACCAACTAAATTCCTTAGATCATGATCATCTTTCCATCTTTAAAGCCAATCATGTCGCAGGCCTCTGATGCTGCTTTTATTGTCACATCTCTTTCTCTGACATTTTTTCTGTCTCTCCTTCCCACCTTTGGTGATCCTGGTTTCTATTAGGCTCACATAATCAGGATAATTTCTCTATCTGCTGAATAGCAATTTTAACTGCATCTGCATTTAAAATTCCACTTTCCCCTGTTCAGTTTAGTTCAGTCTCTCAGTCGTGTCCAACTCTTTGTGGCCCCGTGGACTGCAGCATGCCAGGCCTCCCTGTCCATCACAAACCCTCAGAGTTTATTCAAACTCATGTCCATTGAGTCAGGGATGCCATCTAACCATCCCATCCTCTGTCATCTCCTTCTCCTCCCGCCTTCAGTTTCCCAGCACCAGGTTCTTTTCTAATGAGTAAGTTCTTCACATCAGGTGGCCAAAATATTGGAGTTTCAATGTCAGCATCAGTCCTTCCAAAGAGTATTCAGGACTGATTTCTTTTAGGATGGATTGGTTGGATTTCCTTGCAGGCCAAGGGACTCTCAATAGTCTTCTCCAGCACCACAGTCCAAAACCATCACCTCTTTGATGCTCAGCTTTCTTTATAGTCCAACTCTCACATCCATATATGACTATAGAGAAACCATAGCTTTGACTATACAGACCTCGGTTGGCAAAGTAATGTCTCTGCATTTCAATATGCTGTCTAGATTGGTCATAACTTCTCTTCCAAGGTGCAAGTGTCTTTTAATTTCATGGGTGCAGTCACCATCTGCAGTGATTTTGGAGTCCCCAAAATAAGTCTTTCATAGTTTCCACTGTTTCCTCATCTATTTAACATGAAGTGATGGGACCAGATGCCATGATCTTAGTTTTCTGAATGTTGAGCTTTAAGCCAACTTTTTCACTCTCCTCTTTCATTTTCATCAAGAGGCTGTTTAGTTCTTCTTCACTTTCTGCCATAAGGGTGATTTCATCTGTATATCTGAGGTTATTGATATTTCTCGCAGCAATTTTAATTTCAGTTTGTGTTTCATCCAGCCCAGTGCTCCACTGGTGGCTCAGAGGTTAAAACCTCTGCCTGTAATGCGGCAGACCGGGGTTCGATCCCTGGGTCAGGAAGATCCCCTGGAGAAGGAAATGGCTACCTACTCCAGTATTATTGACTGGAGAATACCATGGACAGAGAACTTGGAGGGCTACAGTCCACAGGGTCACAAAGAGTCAGACATGACTGAGCAACTTCACTTCACTTCACTTCACTTCAGTGTTTCTCATGATGTGTACTCTGCATAGAAGTTAAATAAGCAGTATAACAATATACAGCCTTGGTGTACTCTTTCCCAATTTGGAGCCAGTCTGTTGTTCCATGTCCAGTTCTAACTGTTGCTTCCTGACCTGCATACAAATTTCTCAAGAGGCAGGTCAGGTGGTCTGGTATTCCCATCTCTTTCAGAATCTTCCACAGGTTGTTGTGATGCACACAGTCAAAGGATTTGGCATAGTCAATAAAATAGAAGTAGAGGTTTTTCTGGAACTCTCTTGCTTTTTTGATGATTTAATGGAGTTGGCTATTTGATCTCTGGTTCCTCTGTGTTTTCTAAATCCAGCTTGAACATCTGGAAGTTCATGGTTAACATACTGTTAAAGCCTGACTTGGAGAATTTTGAACATTACTTTGACTGATAGTGTGTGAGATGACTGCAATTGCAGTAGTTTGAACATTCTTTGGCATTGTCTTTCTTTGGAATTGCAATGAAAACTGATCTTTTCCAGTCCTGTGACCACTGCTGAGTTTTCCAAGTTTCCTGGCATACTGAGTGGGCACTTTCACAGCATCATCTTTTAGGATTTGAAAGAGCTCAACTGGAATTCCATCACCTCCACCAGCTTTGTTCATAGTGATGCTTCCTAAGGCCCACTTGACTTTGCTTTCTGGGATGTCTGGCTCTAAGTGAGTGATCATACCATCATGATTATCTGGGTCATGAAGATCCTTTTTGTATAGTTCTTCTGTGTATTCTTGCCACCTCTTCTTAATATCTTCTGCTTCTGTTAGGTCCATACAATTTTTGTCCTTTATTGTGCCCATCTTTGCATGAAATATTCCCTTGGTATCTCTAGTTTTCTTGAAGAGATTTCTAGTCTTTCCCATTCTTTTGTTTTCCTCTATTTCTTTGCATTGATCACTGAGGAAGGCATTCTTTTCTCTCCTTGCTATTCGTTGGAACTCTGCATTCAAATGAGTATCTTTCATTTACTCCTTTGCCTTTGCATCTCTTCTTTTCACAGCTATTTGTAAGATCTTCTCAGACAACCGTTTTTTCCTTTTTGCATTTCTTTTTCTTGGGGATCATCTTGATCCTTGCCTCCTGTACAATGTCATAAATCTCCATCCATAGTTTCTTCAGGGACTCTGTCTATCAGATCTAATCCCTTGAATCTATTTCTCAATTCCACTATATAATCATAAGGGGTTTGATTTAGGTCATACCTGAATGGTCTAGTGGTTTTCCCTACTTTCTTCAATTTAAGTCTGAATTTTACGATAAAAAGTTCATGATCTGAGCCACAGTCAACACCTAGTCTTGTTTTTGCTGACTGTATAGAGCTTCTCCATCTTTGGCTGCAAAAAATTATAGTTAATCTGTTTTTGGTATTGACCATCTGGTGATGTCCAAGCGTAGAGTCTTCTCCTGTGTTATTGGCAGAGGGTGTTTGTTATGACCAGCACGTTCTCTTGGCAAAACTCTATGAGCCTTTTCCCTGCTTCATTTTGTACTCCAAGGCCAAATTTGCTTGTTACCACAGACATTTCTTGACTTCTTACTTTTTCATTCTAGTCCCTTATAATGAGAAGGACAATTTTTAGGAGTGTTCATTCTAGCACGACTTTCAGGTCTTCATAGAACTCTTCAACTTCAGCTTCTTCAGAATTACTGGTTTGGGCATAGACTTAGATTTTTGTGATATTGAATGGTTTGCTTTGGAAACGAACAGAGATCATACTGTCATTTTTGAGATTGTATCCAAGTATGCATTTTAGACTCTTTGGTTGACTATGAGGGCTACTCTATTTCTTCTAAGGGATTCTTGCCCACAGTAGTAGATATAATGGTCATATGAGTTACATTCACTCATTCCAGTCCATTTTAGTTTGCTGATTCCTAAAATGTTGATGTTCACTCTCATCATTTCCTGTTTGACTACTTCTAAGTTGCCTTGATTCATGGACCTAACATTCCAGGTTCCTGTGCATCATTTCTCTTTACAGCATCGGTCTTTACTTCCATCATCAGGCACGTCCACACCTGGGTATTGTTGTTGCTTTGGCTCCATCTTCTTATTTTTTCTAGAATTATTTCTTCACTGATCTCCAATAGCATATTGGGCACCTATCGACCTTAGGAGTTCATCTTTCAGTATCCTATCTTTTTGCCTTTTCATGCTGTTCATGGGGTTCTCAAGGCAAGAATACTGAAGTGGTTTGCCATTCCATTCTTCAGTGGACCACGTTTTGTCTGAACTCCAACATGACCCATCCATCTTGGCTGGCCCTACATGGCATGGCTCATATGTCATTGAATTAGTCTCAGCTGTCATCCATATGATCAGAATGGTTCATTTTCTTTCCCCTATACCTTAACATAATCACAAGCTTTGGTGATTAAAATGTGGACATTATTATACCTACTACAAACTGTATCATAAATTCTTAAGAATATAAAATATATAACTACAAATATGAAGAAGCAATACAAAACTTTCAGTAGTGGTCAGAAAGACTTTTTATTTATTTATTTATTTATTTTAATTAATTTTTATTTTTTTAGTTTGTTTTGCTTTACAATACTGTATTCGTTTTGCTACACATCGACATGAGTCAGCCACGAGTGTACATGAACTCCCAATCCCGACCCCCACCTCCCCCCTCCCACCCCACACCTTCTCTCTGGATTATCCCCGTGCATCAGTCCCAAGCATCCTGCATCCTGCATCAAACCTGGACTGGCGATTCGTTTCACTTATGATATCACACATGTTACACTGCCACTCTGCCAACCAATCCCACCCTCTTCCTCTCCTACAGAGTCCAAAAGGCCGTTCTATACATCTGTGTCTCTTTTGCTGTCTTGCGTACAGGTTTATCATTACCATCCTTCTAAATTCCATATATATGTGTAAGTATACTGTATTGGTGTTTTTCTTTCTGGCTTTTAAAAAGATGAATTTTTTTGAAATTAAAAATATAATTTTTGAAATTTAAAAAAATCTCCATAAACCAGTTAAATAGCTTTGTAGACACAGACTTCCCTGGTGGCACAGGCAGTCAAAACATCTGCCACAACGTGGGAGACCAGGGTTTGATCCCTGAGTTGGGAAGATCCCCTGGAGAAGGAAATGGCAACCCACTCCAATACTCTTGCCTGGAAAATATCAGAGTCAGACATGACTGTGCAACTTCACTTTCACTTCAGACAAAGAGAGTAACTAATTAGTGAATTAAAGATATATCTGATGAAATTAACTAGAATTATTTAACAAGTAGGAAGAAATAGAGAAATATAAAATATAGATAGAATATATTTATTTCTATATTTATATAGAAAATTAGTAAATATTAAAATAACAAATTGATATTATATATATATGTGTATATATATATACATATATTAGATTTACTGAGAAGCTCTACAACATATATAGCTGGAAAGAATGAAGATAATGGAGGCTGGAACTATGTGAATATCTAATAGTTGAAGATTTGCAAAATAAATAATAAAAAGTAAATTTGCAGATCCAGAAAACAATAGATAAATTAAAGCAAGATAGGTAAAAAGAAATTCACACTTAGATGTGTTTTAGCAAAACTGCAGAACACCTAAAACACAGAGAAACTTTTAAATGTGTCAAGAGAATGAAGACCTATTACTTAATAAGTACTGGAAACTAAGTGAATGGGAGAATACACAGCAAGTGCTAACTATTGTAACTATAGTCAAATTTTAAAATCTGAATATTTTGACAGCACTTCAAATAACTTTATACATTATAAATTAGTTATGAGTGAAAATTTTGTTTATAAAAACACTAAATAAAAAGTAACATAATCTAAATGTTAACACTATAGTTTTGCCAAGAAAATGCACTGGTCATAGCAACACCCTCTTCCAACAACACAAGAGAAGACTCTACACATGGACATCACCAGATGGTCAACACCGAAATCAGATTGATTATATTCTTTGCAGCCAAAGATGGAGAAGCTCTATACAGTCAACAAAGACAAGACCGGGAGCTGACTGTGGCTCAGATCATGAACTCCTTATTGCCAAATTCAGACTTAAATTGAAGAAAGTTGGGAAAACCACTAGACCATTCAGGTATGACCTAAATCAAATCTCTTATGATTATACAGTGGAAATGAGAAATAGTTTTAAGGGCCTAGATCTGATAGATAGAGTGCCTGATGAACTATGGAATTAGGTTCATGACATTGTACAGGAGACAGGGATCAAGACCATCCCCATGGCAAAGAAATGCAAAAAAGCAAAGTGGCTGTCTGGGGTGGCCTTACAAATAGCTGTGAAAAGAAGAGAGGCAAAAAGCAAGGAGAAAAGGAAAGATATAAGGATCTGAATGCAGAATAGTAAAGAATAGCAAGAAGAGATAAGAAAACCTTCTTCAGCAATCAATGCAAAGAAATAGAGGAAAAGAACAGAATGGGAAGGACTAGAGATCTCGTCAAGAAAATTAGAGATATCAAGGGAACACTTCATGCAAAGATGGGCTCAACAAAGGACAGAAATGGTATGGACTTAATAGAAATAGAAGATATTAAGAAGAGGTGACAAGAATACACAGAAGAACTGTACAAAAAAGATCTTCACGACCTGGATAATCACGATGGTGTGATCACTCACCTAAAGCCAGACATCTTGGAATGTGAAGTCAAGTGGGCCTTAGAAAGCATCACTACGAACAAAGCTAGTGGAGGTGATGGAATTCCAATTGAGCTGTTTCAAATCCTAAAAGATGATGCTGTGAAAGTGCTTCACTCAATATGCCAGCAAATGTGGAAAACTCAGCAGTGGCCACAGGACTGGAAAAGGTCAGTTTTCATTCCAATCCCAAAGAAAGGCAATGACAAAGAATGCTCAAACTACTGCACAATTGCACTCATCACACACGCTAGTAAAGTAATGCTCAAAATTCTCCAAGCCAGACTTCAGCAATACGTGAACCGTGAAATTCCTGATGTTCAAGCTGGTTTTAGAAAAGACAGAGGAACCAGAGATCAAATTGCCAACATCCGCTGGATCATGGAAAAAGCAAGAGAGTTCCAGAAAAACATCTATTTCTGCTTTATTGACTATGCCAAAGCCTTTGACTGTGTGGATCACAATAAACTGTGGAAAATTCTGAAAGAGATGGGAATACCAGACCACCTGACCTGCCTCTTGAGAAATCTGTATGCAGGTCAGGAAGCAACAGTTAGAACTGGACATGGAACAACAGACTGGTTCCAAATAGGAAAAGGAGTACATCAAGGGTGTATATTGTCACCCTGCTTATTTAACTTCTATGCAGAGTACATCAAGAGAAACGCTGGGCTGGAAGAAGCACAAGCTGGAATCAAGATTGCTGGGAGAAATATCAGTCACCTCAGATATGCAGATGACACCACCCTTATGGCAGAAAGTGAAGAGGAACTAAAGAGCCTCTTGATGAAAGTGAAAGAGGAGAGTGAAAAAGTTGGCTTAAAGCTCAACATTCAAAAAACTAAAATCATGGCATCCGGTCCAATCACTTCATGGGAAATAGATGGGGAAACAGTGAAACAGTGTCAGACTTTATTTTGGGGGCTCCAAAATCACTGCAGATGGTGACTGCAGCCATGAAATTAAAAGACACTTACTCCTTGGAAGAAAAGCTATAACCAACCTAGACAGCATATTCAAAAGCAGAGACATTACTTTGGCAACAAAGGTCCATTTAGTCAAGGCTATGGTTTTTCCAGTGGTCATGTATGGATGTGAGGGTTGGGCTTGAAGAAAGCTGAGTGCCAAAGAATTGATGCTTTTGAACTGTGGTGTTGCAGAAGACTCTTGAGAGTCCCTTGGCCTACAAGGAGATCCAACCAGTCCATCCTAAAGGAAATTAGTCGTGGGTGTTCATTGGAGGGACTGATGTTGAAGCTGAAACTCCAGTACTTTGGCCACCTGATGTGAAGAGCTGACTCATTTGAAAAGACCCTGATGATGGGAAAGATTGAGGGCAGGAAGAGAAAGGGTGACATAGGATGAGATGGTTGGATGTCATCAGTTTGGGTAGGCTCCAGCAGTTGGTGATGGACAGGGAGGCCTGGCGTGCTGTGGTTCCTGGGGTCACAAAGAGTCAGACATGACTGAGTGACTGAACTGAACTGAACTGAACTGATGCACAAAGACATTCAAGGCAATATTATTTACAATAGCAAAAAAAAATCAAATATGTAAATAATGAATAAATTAACTCACAATAGAAGATTGATTAGATAAAATGGAATATACCAACTTGATGCAGATCATGCATTCATTTAAATTGTTAAATTAAATTAAATTTATATACTGTGCAAAACTGGACTGTAAAGAAGGTAGAATGCCAAAGAATTGATACCTTCAAACTGTGGTGCTGGAGAAGGCTCCTGAAAGTCCCTTGGACAGCAAGGAGATCAAACCAGTCAATCTTAAGGGAGATCAACCCTGAATATTCACTGGATTCTAAACTTTCAGTATTTTGGTCATCTGAAGTGAACAGATGACTCGTTGGAAAAGACCCTGATGCTGGGAAAGACTGAGGGCAGAAGGAGAACATAGCGTCAGAGGGTGAGATGATTGGACAGCACCACCGATCCAATGAACATGAACTTGGGCGAACTCCAGGAGATGGTGAGGGACGGGGAAGCCTGGTGTGCTGCAGTCCGTGAGGTTGCAAAGAGTCAGACATGACTGGGAGACAGAACATATAATGTAATAAAAATGTGGTAAGTTCCTTTTGGGCTTCCCAGGTGGCTCAGTGGTAAAGAATCTACCTATCAATACAGGAGACACAGGTTTGATCCCTGGGTCAGGAAGATTCCCTGGGTCAGGAAGATCCCCTGGAGAAGGAAATGGCAAACCACTCCAATATTCTTGCCTGGGAAATCCCATGGACAGAGGACCCTGGTGTGCTACAGTCCACGGGGTTGCAAAAGAGGCAATATGACTTAGTGACTAAACAACACAACATAAAAATGTAGTAAATAATGATTTTATATTTACTGGTAGCAAAGTTAATGGCGTATGTTCCTAGCATATTCCTTAACACAGTGCCTAATCCTCAGTAGGAATTCAACACAAATTTGGTAAATGAATGAAAACTGTACACAGTATGATTTCTGGCTATGTGAAATAAAAACCTACTTAGAAAAACAAGAAAGAAAAGCAGTATAAATAATGGTAGGAGCATCGCCTCTTTTCTCTGTAAAAAAGAGAATAGGTGAGTCCCCAAACTGCATGAGATAGACTTATATTGTTTATCAAACTCCAGATTTAACTGAATATCCTGCATTTCAATTTGCTAAATCTGGCAACCCTAGAAGACATCATATTTCATATCTTTAGTTACTTTTTTTAGAGTTAATTTTTAAAGTCTGTTGAACAGAGCAGTCCTTTTGATGAACACTTAATTGAAAGTAGGTGGTTATTCTTTTCTCATATATGTGTATATGCACATTTTTCTGCATAGAAAAGTATAAAAAGAGAAAAAATCACCCCAAGTTTCACAATGTAGTGATAATCTCCACTTACATTTAAGACATTCTATACATATACGTTCATACAGGTCTACATATGTAATTTTACATACATATGGAACAATACTATATATGCTTTCCTATTATCCTGCTTTTTTGCAGCTTATGCTTTTCTTGACTGCCAATTTCACTGCCTATCCAAAGGTCTGACTTCCATAAATTCTCATTTAGTTACCATCCCCAGGAGGCCAAAGTATATGGGCTGCATATGCAGATAATTAACTAGTAGTTTGTTATCTTAATGGCAAGTCACACAGTGCAGGCTCATAGAGAGGCCCCAGTAGAGAGGGCAAGTCCAGAACCTATTATCTAAGCCCTCGAGGAGTCATGTAAAAAGACACAGTTTTGTGAGAAACACATTCACAATGATTGGCATTTACTAAGCTTTACTTCATCTCTCTTCACTAATTTTAATCTAAAACTTACTAAATAGCTATGAAAACATGAGACAATGAAGATGGATATTTGGGAGAGTTGTTTATGACCCAGTGTGATCCTAACAGCTGAGTTCAATAGTTATTGAATAGCTATGACCAGCAAAGCCCAAGGGTTAGTCACTCAAAGATTATAAAGGCCAAGAAAATTCACTCCTGTCCAGGAGGAAGCTTAAAATTACCCAACAGGAAATGAAATAGACATCCATCCATGATTCTACCACTCAGAAATACTACTGTTCACATTTTAGTGTATGTCTTTCCAGATGCAATAGTATAATAGTTAACTCTACTGAAGCACTTGTTGTGTGCTGGCTTTGTTCTAAGAGTTTTGCTATTCATTCATCTAATTTTCCTTTTTTGTTTTTTTTTTTGCTACGCCGTTTCTTCATTGCAGTGCACAGGCTTTTCTGCAGTTGCAGCAAGTGGGGGCTACTCTCTAGTCGAGGTATGCGGGCTTCTCATTGCAGCAGCCTGTGGAGCACAGGCTCTGGATTGCAGTTCAGTTCAGTTTCAGTTCAGTCACTCAGTCGTGTCTGACTCTTTGTGACCCCATGAACTGTAGCAAGCCAGGCCTCCCTGTCCATCGCCAACTCCTGGAGCTTACTCAAACTCATGTCATTGAGCCATCCAGCCATGTCATCCTCTGTCATCCCCTTCTCCGCTCACCTTCACTCTTTCATCAGTGTCTTTTCAAATGAGTCAGGTTTTTGCATCAGGTGGCCGAAGTACTGGAGTTTCAGCTTCAGCATCAGTCCTTCTAATGAACACCCAGGACTGATCTCCTTTAGGAGGGACTGGTTGGATCTCCTTGCAGTCCAAGGGACTTTTCAAGAGTCTTCTCCAACACCACAGTTCAAAAGCATCAATTCTCTGGTGCTCGGCTTTCTTTATACTCCAACTCTCACATCCATTCATGCTACTGGAAAAACCATAGCTTTGACTAGATGGACCTTTGCTGGCAAGGCAATGTCTCTGCTTTTCAATGTGCTGTCTAGGGTGCACAGGCTTCAGTAGTTTTGGGCGTCTGGGCTTAGTTGCCCCAAGGCGTGTGGAATCTTCCCAGACCAGGGGTGGGGCCGCTGGCCCCTACACCGTAAGGTGGACTCTTCACCTCTGGACCATCAGGGAAGCCCTTCACTCATTTACTCTCAAGACAGTATTCTTACGTTCCAAATGAAGATACCTACAGCAAGGATTGTTTAACCTGCCTGAAATTACATGGCTAGAAAGTGGCAGGACCAGGATTCAAATCCAGTGTCTCTCAATAGATCATGATAGATAAATAGGTCAGATCAGTTGTTTCAGAAAACAGATTTTGAAACAAATTGTATATAACATTTAATATATGCCAATCTTCCAGCACTGTGGGAAACCTGGGTTCAATCCCAGGGAAGATCCACTGGAGAAGGGAAAGGCTACCCACTCCAGTACAGCCTGGAGAATTCCATGGGCTATATATAGTCCATGGGGTCGCAAAAAGTCAGACACGACTGAGTGACTTTCACTTCACTTCATTTCAATCATGCTTCTACATATATTGATCCTACATGTGTTGATACATTTTGTATATAATGGTTCCCATATGTTGATTTATTTTATCCATCAAGTCAGCACATTTTCTTCATGCAGACATTTTGAGGGATGGTAAGTGACAGAATGCCAAGGAAACCTGGGGCTGCCCTGCATTTCATTAGAGCTTCTATCAGTAAGTTCAGAGGGTTCTGCCTCACCTGAAAAGCAAAGCTGCTTCAATAGAGCTATTTGAGTCTGCTTTCTCAGGCTAGAATTTCATGATAATATCTCAGTTCAGTTCAGTTCAGTTCAATCACTCAGTCGTGTCCGACTCTTTGCGACCCCATGAATCGCAGCACTCCAGGCCTCCCTGTCCATCACCAATGCCCGGAGTTCACTCAGACTCAACGTCCATTGAGTTGGTGATGGCATCCAGCCATCTCATCCTCTGTCATCCCCTTCTCCTCCTGCCCCCAATCCCTCCCAGCATCAGAGTATTTTCCAATGAGTCAACTCTTCGCATGAGGTGGCCAAAGTACGGGAGTTTCAGCTTCAGCATCATTCCCTCCAAAGAAATCCCAGGGCTGATTTCCTCTGAATGAGTTTATTTCTGAACCCATCTCCAAGAAGGCTCCTGCACAATTGATAAATGCCCACATCTCAGGTGAGTGACAGTCTCAGACCTTTCGATATAGCGTTTCATCCAGAGATCTGAAAAATGTGAAAAATTTTGCTCCAAGCCATGAGGTAGTTTCATGTTAGCCGACTCTCAGTTGTTGATGAGCCAAGAACCTTTGAAAATAAGTCATCAGCCTCCAAAGAAATGAGCACGGTCTCAGAGAAGAACTGACCAGTGAGGGGGCACTGTCTTGACCACAGGAATCCAAGTACATCAGCAGTCTTGACTGAGGCTCCACCGCACAGTCCATTGTGCCAGGGCACAACTTTAATTTCCTCTCATCCTTTTCCCTCCTCTTGGGCAAAATGAATCATAAAGCTTATATTCACTGTAGTATATACATTTTAAATACACTCCATAAAGCCATAGGCATAATGAATTCAAGATGCCCACATCATAGAAATTTTGCACACAAGCTGTGTTTTATGATTTGGATCCAGGCTTCCTAGGATTTTCAATAGGGGCAGACTTCAGACTCCCAGGGACAGGAACGACAATGATAGGGAGCTTCAAATGACTGCTAAGTTTCAAACACCAGTGTCCCTGTGCCCTGGGCATTGTGACTGGTCCCCGGAGCGTGTGGCCTTGTGCATATTTCTTGGCTTCTGGGAAAGCCCCACCCTGCAGGTGCCAGAGAAACATTCTTCAGAGAGGACAGACTGGCCAGAAGTACTGCTCATTATTGAAGAAAGAGAAGCGCCTTTGGGAAGAATTCCAGCGTGCAAAGGTGCTTTCAAAATGCGGTGAGCTCAGGTTGCTTACCACCACTTACCATCTCGACCCCCACCCATGCCCCTATTCTTCCTCTGGGAAAATTTTCCAACCAGGCAGGCTGGGACCATTCACTGTGAACTCAGAGCACCAGCCCTCAGAACTTCTTTGCTCGCACCAAAGTGGGGTTCACTTATTCTGTTTCAAGCAGCAGGACCATCTCCAGTCTAGGGGCGCCTTTAAGAAGCGGGGGCAGGGTGGGGTCACATTTTCAGCCTGGCTCTGGCTCTGCAGCTTTCTCATGAATGCAGACCAATTGTGCACAAATGTGGCCAGGACACATGCAGAATATTCACATGAAATGTAAGGATCTCTTGTTCTCTGTAACATTAGCCGAGGTTTCAAAACAGAGAATCCAGGCTGGAACCGCCAGGCCACAGCGGGAGGCAGGCTGTCTTAGAAGCAGATGGAACAAAAGATTGGGTTCCCGAGTTCCTAGGGTGAGGCAAAGGGCAAGATGTCAACCCAGGACCACCCAGGCAAAATTAAATACAGATCAACGCTTGATGGCTTATGTTAACAGAGGGGAGATGGAGTTTTGATTTGGGGAAAAGCAACATGGTAAGCTGTACCCGGAATTGCTGTTTACAACACGCCTGCTCCACTGCAAAGGAGCCACAGACACACAAGTGGATGGAGGCTTCTGTCTCTTCCTTCCAGCATCCAGCCTGTCCTCCGAGGGCTGGAGAACAGAGTATAACACCAAAAGGAGGAGCCTCGGGAATTCCCAGCCTTTGGACAGACAGGAGAAAATGGGTCCTACGGGGGTCAGCTCCTCCTTCTCAGCTTCAGCTTGGGGCCAGAGGCCACCCTGACACCGTTTAGGAATAGGGGCAGCCCTCCCACCTCCATCAGGTGCCCTCCCACCCAACCTACCTGCTGCCACAGCCATGCCACCCTGGGCTCTTATTTACCTGGGATTGCAGATGGAATCAACCTTTTAAACTCTACTCTTAACCCCAATCTTGTGTCAGCTGTTATTTTTTAAAATTTAGATATTATGAAAAATGTCAAAACTACTTAGTACATTGCAACAAACCCCAGATTAGCAGTTATCAAGATCTTTACATTTCCTCATCTAGTCCGTTTTTCTTGGGTTTGTTTTGCCCTTTTTTTTTTTTTACATCAAATCCTTTTGGCTCTTCATACTCCAGGAAATATCTTTCAAAATACAGACATTCTGTACATAACTACACCATTGTCACTCTTAAAAAAAAATAACATTCATTCCTCAGTATCATCAAAATCACAGTTCATGTAGATTTCCCTTGTTCCACAAAACTGTCTTTTCTGTTACTTTGTTTGAGTCAGTAGCCAAAAAAGAGCTAAATAGTTCATCTGATTGTTATGCCTCTTAAGACTCTTCTGATCTATAGCAGCTCCTCTTGCCTTTTTCTTTTTTTCAAGTATGTATTTATTTATCTGGCTGTGCCGACCGAGTCTTAGTTGTACCTTAGTTCCCTGACTAGAGATCAAACCCACATCCCTTGCGTTGGAAGGCAGATTCTTAACCGCTGGACCACCAGGGAAGTCCCATCCCGTGATTTTTCCTTAAATGCCATTGCTTCAGAAATCAGGAGAGCTGGCCCTCAGCCTGAATCCTTTGGTCTATCTCTGTGATCTCCACCCCTAACTTCTACCTCTGACAAGTGGTTGGACTTGAAGACGTTATTAGCACTGTGTGCAGACACAGCTTCTCCAGTTGAGAAACTTGGCAAAGCTGGCCCCAACTTACCTTTTCCAATATATGTCCCAAAATAACCCACATGTAGACCTTCCAATTTAACCAAGTAGGATTATTTAACATTTCTTGCTCACCCTTTACATTTTCCCACCTCTTTTCCTCTGCTTTTCCCATTTCCCTTATTTGAGAGCTACTTAGCACTTGCTTATGTGAATATATGATGTTTTTTTATGGCAAGGCCTTCAAATTTCACACTTTTGGGACTCACCCTTAGACCAGAAGCAGAATTTCATTTCACTCTGCTCTCCCACCACCCACACTCTTAAACCAAATCCAGAGCTCTTGCTGTTCATCGCCTCTGTTTTCCCCCTTACCTGGCTGCTCCAGGTCTTGCTCCCTTCTCCTCCTAGTACCATTTTGCTTGTTGCTGTCTACCCCTCAGCTCCAGAGCCTCTCCTCCATCTGCTCCATGCAGTATACAAATCCAGGATCTGTTCACCCATCTACCTTCTCTGCTCCTACTACAGACTGCTTTGAGAAAAGAGAGAAGTGCACAGATGGCTGCCACTGGAAGTTCATAGTTGCTGGTCCAGCTAGGCCTCGTTATTCCCCATTGATCCTATGACTCATCCCTGGTCAGCTCTTTTTGTCCCTTCTCTCATTAGCTCCTCCTTAGAAATATACAGAGAGGTGGTGGTTGTTGTTCCGTCGCTATGTCGTGTCCAACTCTTTGCAACCCGTGGACTGCAGCACGCCAGGCTTCCCTGTGCTTCTCTATCCCTTAGAGCTTGCTCAAACTCATGTCCATTGAGTCGGTGATGCCATCCAACCATCTCATCCTCTGTCACCCCTTTCTCCTTTGCCTTCAGTCTTTCCCAGCATCAGACTATTTTCCAGTGAGCTGCCTCTTTGCATCAGATGGCCAGAGTATTGGAGCGTCAGCTTCAGCTTCAGTCCTTACAATAAATATTCAAGGTATTGGTCAGGTACTCATAGAAAGTCCCCCAATTGGAATTTGTCTGATGTTTTTCTTATGATTAAACTGGAGTTATGTGTCTTGGCGGAGGAAGATCACAGCAATAAAATGGCGTGTTTTTTTTTTTTTTTTAATCACATCCTAGCAAGAGTACATACTATCAGCATAACTTACTGCTGCTGATGTTGACCTTGATCATTCAGCTGCAGTGGTATGTGGCAGGTTTCTCTAAAACCACTCCCCACCCCTTTACTCTTGGGAGGAAGCCATGATCATGCAGCCAATGGTGAGAGTTACATCCTACCTCCTTGAAGGCAGAATTTCTGTATAAATTACTTGAAATTTTTCTGCAGTGGAAATTTGTCTCTTCTTCCTATTTATTTATTGACTTACTTATATCAGTATGGACTCATGGATGTTTCTGTCGTACTCTAGGTTATAATTCCAACAGTATTTTATTTATTTTATAACTCAGGTTGTTCAAGTTTTGGAAACTCTTTCCATTGGCTCTTCTGTCCCTTTGATGTTAAGTGTTAAATACCATCAAATTATCTTCCATAAATGTTTTACTTATGTATATTCCCACCAGTAATACATGTGATAGTGTCTTTTTCCTGATCCCTTGCCAACACAATGGTTGCCAGATTTTATACCTCTGTCAGTTGAAGGTAAGCCATGTCATCTCATTTTAGTCTCCCATGTATATCTCGCATTATGAATCAGGTAAAGCATAGTTTCACAGTTAAGAATCCTGTGCATTTCCTTTTCTGGGGCTTGTCTCTTATAGCCCTTGCAACCTTTTCAATGGGAAGTTAGTCTTTTGCATTGATTTATAGAGATTCTTTATACATGAAGGAAATTGTGCCCTTGCCTATCTGCTTCCCCTACTCAAGTATTGATCTCTGGAGTCAAGAACTGTTCCACACGTTTTTGGTCTCAGCCAAAGCAAATAGCTTGGCAGGTGATCTATGGTCAAGAAATATTCCTCTTTGTAAAGCTCTCACGTATCTTGGGTTTTCATCATAAGGAAAACAAAGCTGTACGCACTTTTCCATTTGGACACCAAAGGAATAGGAAATATTGGGCCTAGGGCTTCTGAGGAGAGCAAAAGGCAGAACTCACGCCTATACTCTAGGGTGGTTATTGGTTCTTGGTGGGAGTGTAATTTTAAAAAGCATCTTCAACATACCACTTGCTTTCCTTTTTCCTTATACACACTAAAGAAGGAAAGTGCAAAGAAAAGTTGTTTTCTTGGTGAATAGATAAGTTTTAGGGGCTTCCCTGGTGGCTCAGACAGTAAAGAATCAGCCTGCAATTCAGGAGACCTGAGTTTGATCCCTGGGTCAGGAAGATCCCCTGGAGGAGGGCATGGCAACCCACTTCAGTATTCTTGCCTGGAGAATCCCCATGGACAGAGGAGCCTGGAGGGCTACAGTCCATAGAGTCGCAAAGAGTCAGACATGACTGAGTGACTAAGCATAGCACATTTAAGTTTTAGACAAAACAAAGTATAGAAACTGTTCTAGGCCAGATTTTAATCCTTTTCTCTTTCTTTTTGTTTTAGATTTTCTTCTATGTGGACCATTTTTAAAGTCTTTATTGAGTTTGTTACAATATTGTTTCTGCTTTATGCTTTGGTTTTTTGGCCACGAGGCATGTGGGATCTAAGCTCCCTGACCAGATATCGAATCCACACCCGCTGCAATGGAAGGCAAAATCTTAACCACTGGACCACCAGGAAAGTCCTCTTTTCCTCTTTCTTAGTGATTCTTAATCTTTTGTGGTTACAACCCCTTAGAAAATTTATGAAAATTGTAAACTCTCTTTCCAGAAATGTTTGCATGAGATGAAAAATTTCACACGTAATTTCATGGAGTTTGCAGGACCTCTGAAGCCCACCCATAGATCATCTGAATAAGGATTCCTAATTTGAGAAAATGGACAAAGAGTTTGTGGAAAGGCTGCTGCTGACTTCCTGTACAGCTTTGGGTGAGTTTTGTATCAATAATAAGATTGATAGCAATAATGTTATGGTTTCATAGGACTGTTGTGAGAATCAAATGAGACCATACACACAGACTCCTAGTCCAGTGCCTGGTCAGGAGGCCACTAACTTCATGACTATCATCTGTGAATTTCTAGGTCAGCAAAAGAGATGATTACAGTTCACAAGCACATCTTCAAAGAATCTCAGTCTAGGAAAATCATCATGAGCCAAGTGGACCACACTCACCAACTACTGCAAATTGCCTGTCATATTTAGCCCGTGGGGATTTATCTCCTCTTTACTCTTTGGCAGGACCCAGGCAGACATGATCAATCTTTCAGTTCAGTTCAGTCGCTCAGTTGTATCTGACTCTTTGCGACCCCATGAATCACAGCACGCCAGGCTTCCCTGTCCATCACCAACTCCCAGAGTTCACTCAGACTCACATCCATTGAGTCCGTGATGCCATCCAGCCATCTCATCCTTGGTCGTCCCCTTCTCCTCCTGACCCCAATCCCTCCCAGCATCAGGGTCTTTTCAAATGAGTCAACTCTTCGCATGAGGTGGCCAAAGTACTAGAGCTTCAGCTTTAGCATCATTCCTTCCAAAGAAATCCCAGGGTTGATCTCCTTCAGAATGGACTGGTTGGATCTCCTTGCAGTCCAAGGGACTCTCAAGAGTCTTCTCCGACACCACAGTTCAAAAGCATCAATTCTTCGGCGCTCAGCCTTCTTCACAATCCAACTCTCACATCCATACATGACCACAGGAAAAACCATAGCCTTGACTAGACAGACCTTAGTCGGCAAAGTAATGTCTCTGCTTTTGAATATGCTATCTGGTTGGTCATAACTTTTCTTCCAAGGAGTAAGCGTCTTTTAATTTCATGGCTGCAGTCACCATCTGGGCACCATTTTGGAGCCCAAAAAAATAAAGTCTGACACTGTTTCTACTGTTTCCCCATCTATTTCCCATGAAGTGATGGGACCAGATGCCATGATCTTCGTTTTCTGAATGTTGAGCTTTAAGCCAAATTTTTCACTCTCCTCTTTCACTCTCATCAAGAGGCTTTTTAGCTCCTCTTCAATCAGTCTTTACCAGGGCCAAATTTCAGATTCCAGTATTCGCTGTTCATCTTTGCTGTCTCTCTCTCCCAAATTCATCAAGCAGTTTGCAGTCAAGTTTCCTTGAAAAAGAGACCTTTCCAAGCCAATCCTGAGATGGTTTTCTTCATCAGCTTCCTAAACAGGTTGGTGAGACGCAACCAGACAAGATGATTTCAAATTCCTTTGACACCACCCAGCTGGCAGAACATCTGAAAATAGGGTTTCTGAGCCAGAATGCTATAGAATAATATTGCTTGTGGGCGTCATTAGGGAAAACATTCTAGACACAGAGGTTCAGCAGAACATCCATGTTGCCTGTTCTACTTCACCAAGGCAAAGTGAGCATAAACTCAAAGGCCATTGCGTAAATATTAATATATATTCTATCTACTGTAGGTCTGCCCCTCCAAGACCCTGAGACATTCTGCTTCCCTGGGTGGTTGAATCCAACAGAAACGTGGGGGTCAGCACAGCGCCAGATTTTAACGTTTAGAGCGATCAGCCATGCACTGCCTTTTTAAAATTATTGTATTTATTTATTTATTTATTTTAACTGTGCCTGATCTTAGTTGTGGCAAATGGAATCTGGTTCCCGGACCAGAGATTGAAACTGGGCCCCCTGCATTGGGAGTGCAGAGTCTTAACTGCCGGACCACCAGGGAAGTCCCTATCAGCTATGCATTTGTTAAAGTGAGAATTATTCATTCATTTATGTCCAGATTTTTATTAAGCACCTCAAATTCCAGGCAGGCTCTATTACCCAGTAAACAAGACAGATGACATTCTCTGTCACATGGAACTTACATTCTAACTGGAGAAAACAGAAAATCTAAAAAACCAAACAAAAAATACTCAAAATAATGACAAATGCTGATAAATCCTGAAAGGGGGTATACAACAATAACGCTGGGGAAAGCATCACTTTAGATGAGAAGGTAAAGCAAATCTCCTCTAAGGGAATATAATCCAAGCAGACACTTAAACGACAAGAAAGAATCAGCTGGGAATTCCCTGGTGGCCTGGTGGTTAGGACTCCATAGTCTCACTGCCAAGAGCCTGGGTTCAATCCCTGGTCGGGAAACTGAGGATTCCACAAACCACACAGAGAAGGCAAAGGAAAAAAATCAGCTGAATCTGTATCTGGGGAGAAGGCCTTCCAGGCAGGCAAACAGCTGGCACAAATGCAGGACTGAGGTCAATGTGTCCTGAGAACAGAAGACTCAACAACATAGCACCCTGAGAGAAAGAGAGGGTGTGCTGAGTGCTGTCACAGGTGGGCAGGGGCCTGCTCGTCTCAGCCTGATGGACTTCGTCTAGAGCGTCATTCATTCTGAGCGCAGTAGGAAGCCAGCGCAGGCTTTCAGCAGGTTCCGGTCTGTAGGGTTTGAGCTGTAGATGGTAGTTGTATTGGTCAAGATTGGAAGATGAAGAAAAAGCTTGTTTGTGAGTGGGGCGGTTAAGATGGGGGAAAAGTTCTTTTTTAGATCTCTTAAATTTGAGATGCCTATCAAATGGTCTTGGAGAAGTTCAGTCGGCCACTGAATTTATGAGTCTGGTGTTCAAGAGAAAGGTCAAGACTAGAGTTATAAATTTGAAGTCATCAGCTTATGAATGGCATTTACAGCCATGACGCAGGATGAGATCATTGAGGGCAAAAATATAGAATAGAAAATGAGCTTCAGACTTCAGAATACCAGAGAAGCAGTCAGCCAAGGAGACTGAGAGAGAATGTCAAAGCCAGGAGAAGACACCGAAGGAGCCAAGAAAAGATGGTGTGTAAGAGGAAGTGGTCATCACTAGATGCCAGAGTGAGGCCAGGGAAGCTGGACACTGACCCTTGGTTTGGGTAAAGGGGGAATCACTGGTCCTCTTGACACCAGTCATTTCAGCTGTGTGGTGGTGAGGGAGGCCAGATGGCAGTGGTCAAGGACAGAGTTGAGTAGAAACAGGGCAGGCAGTTCTGAGTCGGGGCAGTTTCTGGAGGAAAATATGGCTTCAAGGTTTTTTGATTGGTTGGTTGGTTGGTTGGTTGGTTTTCTTAATGATGAGGCCCGCATGGGTCTGTGGTTGGGAAAATAGAGACGGGGACCCTGATGACAGCAGAGACAGAAAGGAAACTCTTGGAATTGAGTCTCGCTTTGCAACCTCTTTCAAGGATGTTTAAGAACAACTTTCTCCAAAGTAAGAATAAATTAAATATATGGAAGTGTCCTGGAGCATCAATTATTACCTAAGAGCCAAGAGTGGGGAATGTGGGGGGTTGGGAGGGTGGGGTTAGAGAAGGAAGAGAAACTAGCATTTATTGGGAGAATCACTGTGTCAGGCAGACAAGGGAAATTTGTGGCAATTTTAAGTTTTGAGTATTACATTGCCTTTTATTTTGTTTTTGGTTTTGATTGTGGCAAAATTAACACAAAATTTGCCGTTTTAGCTACTTTAGGTGTGCAATTTGGAGGCAATAAGTACTTCACAATGCTGTACAGATATCACAACTAAATAAAGTTTTTTTTCATTTTCATCACACTAAACAAAAACTCTGAACCAGTTTTTTTTTTCAAGGCAAAAGCACTAGCATAGCCAGCTCATTTCTTTTTTTGTCCTAAATATTTATTTTTATTGATGTATTTGGCTGCCCCAGTCTTAGTTGCGGCATGCAGTGTCTTTTAATTGCAGCGTTCAAGATCTCATTTTCAGTTGCTGCGTGCAGAATTTTAGCTGCAGCATTTGAACTCTTAGTTGTGGCATATGTGATCTAGTTCCCCAACCAGGGATCAAACCCAGGCCGCCTCCACTGGGAGCAGGAGCCTTAGCCACTGAGCCACCAGGTTAGTCCCAGCTTTGTATATAAAACAGTAATGCCCCACTACGCACTCCTTACAGTCCTTTACTGTTTACTATGAATTTGCCTCTTCTAGGTACCTCATACGGGCTTCCCCTGTGGCTCAGATAGGTAAAGAGTCTGCCCACAGTGCAGGAGACCCTTGTTTGATCCCTGGGTTGGGAAGATCCCCTGGAGAAGGAAATGGCAAGCCACTCCAGTACTCTTGCCTGGAAAATTCCTCAGACAGAGGAACCTGGCTGCAGTCCATGGGGTCGCAATGGAATCATAGTCATCCTTTTGCATTTGGCTTATTTCGCTTAGCGTGTTTCCAAGGTTCACCCACAACGACACTTAGATCAGAATTTCATTCTCTTTAGATGGCGAGATGACACTCCATGTGTGCATCTACCGTGATTTGTGTATTCACGTGTCTGTTGACAGACGTTTAGACTGTTTCCACTGTTTGGCCCTCGGGAAGAGCCCTGCTATGAACATGGGTGTTCAAGCGTCTGCTTGAGTCCCTGCTTTCAGTTCTTTGGGGCCTAGATCTAGAAGTAGTCCCATTGATTTCTTGTTTAAGACTTACCGTAACCCATAGAGAGAGAGTCTGGGGCTGATTTCCTTCCTGAGAACCCTCAGTGGGGATCTGTATGCTCCCAGCTCCTGTGACAATCCTCCAAACTAGACACTGGCCAGTGCTTTTGCTCTCAGTCAGGCTCAGCTTCCAGGTAAACTCTAGTCCTCAGTCCCCATCTCTTAAGCTCTATTTCTGCAGAAGAGAATCCATTCAACACATTCTGGTGGAGAAGGACAGGGAGGCAGGCCATCCCTCTCCATCTTCCCATAGGGACCGCAGTGAGGGCTGGGTTGTAGACTTACTGCTCTGGGGTGGTTTGGTATAAATGCTCAGCACACATGCTTGTAAATGACCTTCTGTCTCATTCTTCAGACCCTTTTAAATTGGAAAAAGCATTCTCTCTTAAAATTGTGCTCCTTTCTTTTTCTTCTTTCTTTCTTTCTTTTTTTTTTTTTTGCCACAGAGCATGACTTGCAGGATCTTAGTTCCCCAGTCAGAGTTTGAACCCAGGACCCAGCAGTGGAAGTGCCGAGTTCTGACCACTGGACCATTAGGGAATGCCCTTGGGCTCCTTCTTTAAAAAGCTAAAACCTGACTTTTCCAAGGAAAAACAAGTCCTCTGATAGCAAGCAAGTCACAATACTATAGCCATGGGTATATTTTAGACATGTTAAAGCTTAACACTTTATGCACCAGAAGATAAATTATCATAGTATCATGATAATAGACTGAGCTGAGAAAATTATTTGTAGAAAACAAGTAAAACAATAGAATTGCAACAATTTTTAATAGCTAGTATTTCCCATCAGGGGCCATACAGGAAACAGAATAGTCTCTCCTTAAAGATATGAAAGTATTTTGTGATCCAAAAATAGCTGGTCTCTGCACTGTTTCAGCAAGTTTCCCTTAAAATAGAATTTCACTTTCCTTTTAAAATGTTATGATCTGCTTGATTCTACAGAGCTTAGTTCTGTCCAAACAAATCGTCCTGGAGTGAAGGGCAACTTAGTGGCCCAAGGGGTGGGGATGGTAAGGGGAGTTTACGTTTTTTGTTAATGGTTCTGGCTCCCTTCTGGATTGCAACACGCTAGTGAGGACCCTGGGGAACGTCCCAGGGCTGGGGGAGAGGAGGAGGGGTCAGGAGTTGGGACTTGAATCTCAGAGACCAGACACCCCAGCAACACTTTCTCACACATTGACAGGTGTGGTGCACTCGGATACACACTGCCTTTTTTTTGTTGTTGTTAGGGGCTTGGTAGAGTGGCTTTCTCTTCTTTATTTTCTCTGTATTTATTTCAATCTTTTCTCATAGCCTTCAGATTGATCCTAAATGTATCTTGCTTTCCTAAATCGGTTTTGATATAATCAGTTCTGTTTCTTTGATATACTCTGCTTGATATACACCCGTTTATCATTTACAGGCAAGATATTTTCCCCATAGTTTTGGAGGTTTTGTATATTTTGGTTATTGCTTGTTTGGTAACTCTTGTTGGACTCTGTCTATACCTTTTTCCGACTCTGATTTTTTTTTTTTTTTGCAGGTTTCCCAATGATCTTTCTAAAGTACTCTATTGAAGGTATATTTTTACTTTTTCTCCCATTCTGTTTAAATATTTTCATTTTAGCTTTCATGTTATATATATTTTTTTCAGGTTGTATTTTCTTGAAATTACTGCTGGATTGAACCCACACCTACTGTGTCTCCTGCATTGCAGGCAGATTCTTTATCCACTGAGCTATTCTTAAAAGCATAAACACTAAATCAGTCTTTAGATAATTATTGGCTTTATATTTCTATTCCAACTGTCAATCCTCTAGAAAATCTGTGGTGAAGATTATAATTGTAAAATAATTTGTTACACCCTTGTCTGGGTCCATCCATTTACTCAGAAAGATCTTTTATTAATTCTGTAAAAATCTTCTTTGTTTGGGGGGAGAACCCAAATTACATAAGAAAAAGGGTAGAAAAGATTCATTTTATAGCATTTTGAAAATGTTTAGTAGAAGAGCTTCTTGGATTTCCCTGGTGGTACAGTGGGTAAGAATCTGCCTGCCCCTGCAGGGGACACAGTTTTGATCCCTGGCCCATGAAGATCCCACACACCACGGAGTGACTAAGCCCAAGGGCCACGACTACTGAAGCCCGTGTGGGCCAACAGCCCGTGCCCTGCAACGAGAGACGCCGCTGCAGCGAGAAGCCCCCACACCAGTGAGCCCCAGCGCACTGCGCCAGGGAAAGCCTTCACGAAGAAATGAAGACCCAGCTCAGTGCAAAAGAAAATAAATAAACTTAAGTTTTAAAAAAAGAAGAGCTTCTCAATATTATGCAGGTAAAGTTCTTATAATCCCCTAGAAATTAGAATCATTAGTATTTACATTTTTACAGCCACAAGTCAATAGGTAGATAGACGTAAGCAAAATGACCTCTTTTCTCTAGATGCTACCGTCATAAATTAGCACAACACACCCTAATATGTTCTTTCCTGCTCGAGTCAGGACTAAAGCAAGAGTGGTCCCTGCCACTTATTACTCAATTTTCTTGTAATCCCGGAAAATGAAATCAGAGCGAGGAAGCAAAGGTATCTAAATATTAGAAAGTAAGAGAGATGAGGGACAGATAATAGGGACACAGACCCTGATGCCCAATTCTAAACCCTCAGAAGTTCCAAAATACACAATTATTTAAAGACTCACTTGTTTGCAAACCTTGACCCATGATAATATGAGGTTATTCGGTCTTCATTTACTCCCATCAGTGTTAATATCACATGCAAATATATCACTGCATTTAGTCACAAGAAACTTCCTGAGACCCCACTGGTGACTTTGATGCCCTGTGTCACCTTTCTAAAATTGAAAATATTCTGAATTCTGAAACACAAATGACCCCCAAGACTTTGGGTATGGGATTTTGTACCTGCAATATACTGGGCAGTGTCCAGGGACACTGAAAAGATAGAAACATTCATGCTGTGATTCAACAGCTCCCAGTCAAAACTGAGATGGCAAGATACATGCATAAGAAAAGCTTTAAAGCCTTCAAATTTGACTTGAAATAAATACATGGTCCTAGTCTGGCTCATGGAGAAGACGATGGCACCCCACTCCAGTACTCTTGCCTGGAAAATCCCATAGATGGAGGAGCCTGGTAGGCTGCAGTCCATGGGGTCGAGAAGAGTCGGACATGACTGAGTGACTTCACTTTCACTTTTCACTTTCATGCATTGGAGAAGGAAATGGCAACCCACTCCAGTGTTCTTGCCTGGAGAATCCCAGGGACAGGGGAGCCTGGTAGGCTTCCATCTATGGGGTCGCACAGAGTCGGACACGACTGAAGCGACTTAGCAGCAGCAGCAGTCTGGCTCAGGGGTTGGTTGAAGTGAAGAGATACACAAGACTGCCTGTGAATATTTGTTCATTATTTCAGTGCCCCAACGTTGTACCAGCCTGTGTTTGATGGATAAAGCCTTGGCCCCAAATATGGAAGAGAGTGCTTAAAAGGAGGGGAAAGATGATTTTAAGCCATATATTTTAGAGTTTTCCTGTCATAAACATCAGAAACTTTGCTTAAAGTCCAGGCTTGGGTGAACCTCCTGCTGGTCGCTGAGCTCTCTCCTGCCTCTCTGAGCTGGCTTCCTTCTCCATTATTTCACTCTCAGGCAGGCTCTTTCTGCACAGTGGGAAAGATGGCCACTGGAGGTGTTCCATTTGTGATCGCTCCAGACTGCAATCCCAAAAGAGAAGAGAGAGGTGATCATTCCTCCTGCATCCATCTCAGTCCCTTGTAATGATCTAGCCTAATCATGATGGCATTTCGACCCAGACACTTTTCTCCTGGCCTGGAGTAACCCTGAGCTGCTGACTTAAACACTCACGAAGCTGGATAGCATCCAGCTGTAGCAAACCCTCAAGCTGATATCACTTGCTGAAGATTAAAGAGTGGAGTGAATGAAACCCATCATGTGCTGAGCATTTAACATAAATCATCTTTGGAATTCTCACAACACTGAAAGGGAGGTATCACAGTTCCCACTTTAACAGATAGGCAAAATAAGCTTTTCCATAATCTTCCAGCTCACGGAGACACTGACCAGCTTGAATCACATCTTAGGCTTTGTAATTGACAACCACGCTATAGTCATGAGCCTCTCCAGACCCCTCCCAGCCCCTGTAGCAGTGGACCCAGACGGCAGACCTGACTGCCTGGGAGGGGAGATGCTGCAGACCAGCCATTGTGGCCATATTCCAGCTGGCCCACCTGCCCACCATGGTGCCCGACCCCTGCCCAGAAGTGCTGAAGGGCTTAGCCCCTTTAGACCCCGAGGCATGTCCCTTCACAACTCCTGTCTTTCTATCTGGAGCCTGTGTCTTACCCAAAGCCATGGAAGGTATGTCTGTACACCACACTCCAAAATGTTTTTTTTTTTTTAACAAAGGAAAGAAACATTAAAAAAAAACAAAAACACTACATTACGTGATAGTACAGGCTTAAGCAATTACAAAAGCAAGGGAGCAGGCTGCTTGAAACCACTGAAGATGAAATATAATAAAACTTAAAACTTCAGAAGAATACAGGAGCCAAGACAATGGCTGCTGTTCCATTCATTGCAAATACATTTCCTCCTGTTAAAAATGCAAAGAAAACAGCAAGGAGTGCTGGGGCAGATTAATGTCTTAAAAAGGAATAGATGTGTGCAGTCACCCTAGAGTCTTCCTCCTAAACAGGACTCCTTTGCTTTACTGAGGAGGATGGGCAGGCAAGAAGGGGGGCCTGAACTGGAGCAGGGCTCACAGTATGACAACAGAGAAGGAAGGGTGTCAAGGAGCCTGCTCACTCTCTGGTCACAGGTGTTGATGTCTGTGTATCTAAAACAGGGACAGTATTCACCGGTGGATGTCAGACAGGAAGCTTAGGATGCAAGCTCGGGAAGGAGCTTTAAAAGTGAGTGCTTCATGCTAAGTTAACAGATGCTTAAGATGTTTAAGATGGGTTTCCCTGGTGGCTCAGACAGTAAGGAATGCAATGCAGAAGACCTGGGCTCAGGCCCTGGGTAGGAAAGGTCCCCTGGAGAAGGGAATGGCTACCCACTCCAGTATTCTTGCCTGGAGAATTCCTCGGACAGAGGGACCTGGCGGGCTACAGCCCATGGAGTCGCAAAGAGTCGGACACAACTGAGCAGCTAACACACACAGATGTTTAAAGGAAAGAAGAGAAGTGCCTTGCTAAAAAGAATGAAACAGTGTTATAGGCAGAAGGTGTAACATTTATTTGGATGAAGTATTTTGCTCCTGCTGAGTCTAGGTTGGAACATCCTTCCCATCAGTAGTTGCTTGCTTTTTCCTTCTAAATATAAGAAATGTCTGGGTCCCTTCTGAACTGAGGTAAGTGTATGAGGACAGGCTTATGCTTGATGGCTATGTGTTAGTCGTTCAGTCATGTCCTACTGTTTGTGACCCCATGGACTGTAGCCCACCCGGCTCCTCTGTCCGTGGGATTCTCCAGGCAAGAATACTGGAGTGGGTAGCCATTCTGTCTCCAGGGGATCTTCCCCATCCAAGGATCCATCTCCACATTCCAGGCAGATTCTTTACCATCTGAGCCACCAGGGAAGCCTTTAAATGCTGTGGTCCTGCCCTAAAATACAGGAGAGATGTAGTTGAAAAGGGGGAAAATATCATTTATAATTCTTATGTATCAAACTCTTACAGTTGCAAACCTCATAAACTGGACTTAATATGAGAAGAAAAAAAAAAAAAACTGGACTTAATGTAAGCAAAAAATTGAGCTATTGGCTCATTTAGAAAAATATTTAAAAGAAGCAGACTATAGGCATTTTCTGACCAGGAGTTAATCCTCTAGCAAATATGATATTTTGGGACCAAGTATCCTATATCCAAGTTGGATAACCTTCTAAATAACTTGCTGAAAGTCGCCCAAGGATTGATTTGTCAGTGTTCCAGAAGAGCGAGGTACAAAGGCAAAGGAGCTGTGCCTGGAACTTCTCTGAATAATTAAGTTACAGTTGCTATTTGCAAGTCACTGCAGAGAAAATCTTCCAAAAGATGCTGTTTATTCAGTCATGTGTGCAAGCCTAGATACTTCTTATATTAACATTGTAACTATATTTTGAATCTTCCTTTGTTGTGCTCTTCAAGGACAAAGATTGGGTCTTAAATGCAGAAGTCACAGGAAGAAAAGGCACTTTTCTCCTGGCGGGGAGTAATCTTGAGCTGCTGACTTAGACATACACAAAGCTGGATAGCCTCCAGCTGTAACCAACCCCCAAGCCATTATCACTTACTGAAGATTAAAGAGAGGAGTGAATGAAACCCACAATGTGCTGGGTATTTTACAGAAATCATCTTGGAATTCTCGCAACACTGAAGGGAAGGTGTCACAATTCCTATTTAAATAAATAAGCAAAATAAGACTCAGAGACCTTTACTTGTTTTTCCATGAACTTCAGCTCACAGGAAGTAAAGCCAGGATTCTAAAACTGAACTGTCTGATTTCAAAGCCTGGGCAAGACTGTAGACTTGACTTCTTGCTGGGTGAGTCTTTGAGGAGTAATTAAGCTGTATAACACCTAGCTTTTTGTTTCCTGTTAACAAATCTTTCTTTCCTTACAATATATCTATGAATGATCATTATGCTGCTGCTGCTGCGAAGTCGCTTCAGTCGCATCCGACTCTGTGCGACCCCATAGATGGCAGCCCACCAGGCTCCCCAGTCCCTGGGATTCTCCAGGCAAGAACACTGGAGTGGGTTGCCATTTCCTTCTCCAATGCATGAAAGTGAAAAGTGAAAGTGAAGTCACTCAGTCATGTCCGACTCTTCACAACCCCATGGACTGCAGCCCACCAGGCTCCTCCATCCATGGGATTTTCCAGGCAAGAGTACTGGAGTAGGGTGCCATCGCCTTCTCTGATGATCATCATGATATACTATAAAAAGCTCAATCCTAGGAGCCAGACATGCAAAGAATTGAATACAACTTTAGCCCATGGAGAGCTCACAAACTCTCTGGGGAAATGGAACCCAATATGAAGCAATAAACAACAAGCTAGGGGTGAGACTGGGCTGAACAACCAGTGAGCAGAAAAGACTTAGAGGACTTGACCAAGGCTGGAATTACCCCTCAGTGTCCATTTCCCCTTCCTTGGTAAGACAGCTCTGCCCCCTACTAGCTGGGACTACAGCCATACAGTATGTAGACTACATTTCCCAGTCTCTCTTGCAGCTTAGTGTGACTAAATTTTGTCCAATGGGACGAAAGCAGAAATGACAAGTGCAACTTCGGCCAGGGATTCTTAAAGGGAAAAACAACCTCCTCTCCTCTTCCCTGCCATCTAGCACCATGAAGCAGGTTTGGGAGGAAGTCACTGGTGGCAGAGCTACAAGGGGGTAGAAGCAGAGGTCTGGCTCTCCTAGTGGTGCCTCTACTCCAGACGGCCAGCCTTCACTCTTTCATGCAAAAGAGAAGGAAACTCCTGATTCATTTATGCCACAGTTATTTGGTTTAGGTCATCCCTGAATGGTCTAGTGGTTTTCCCTACTTTCTTCAATTTAAGTCTGAATTGGCAATAAGGAGTTCATGATCTGAGCCACGATCAGCTCCTGGTCTTGTTTTTGTTGACTGTATAGAGCTTCTCCATCTTTGGCTGCAAAGAATATAATCAATCTGATTTCAGTTTTGACCATCTGGTGATGTCCATGTGTAGAGTCTTCTCTTATGTTGTTGGAAGAGGGTGTTTGCTATGACTAGTGCATTTTCTTGGCAAAACTCTATTAGTCTTTGGCCTGCTTCATTCCTCATTCCAAGGCCAAATTTGCCTGTTACTCCAGGTGTTTCTTGACTTCCTACTTTTGCATTCCAGTCCCCTATAATGAAAAGGACGTCTTTTTTGGGTATTAGTTCTAAAAGGTCTTGTAGGTTTTCATAGAACCGTTCAACTTCAGCTTCTTCAGCGTTACTGGTTGGGGCATAGACTTGGATTACTGTGATATTGAATGGTTTGCCTTGGAGACGAACAGAGATCATTCTGTCATTTTTGAGATTGCATACAAGTACTGCATTTCGGACCCTTTTGTTGACCATGATGGCTACTCCATTTCTTCTGAGGGATTCCTGCCCGTCATCATGTATGGATGTGAGAGTTGGACTGTGAAGAAGGCTGAGCGCAGAAGAATTGATGCTTTTGAACTGTGGTGTTGGAGAAGACTCTTGAGAGTCTCTTGGACTGCAAGGAGATCCAACCAATCCATTCTGAAGGAGATCAGCCCTGGGATTTCTTTGGAAGGAATAATGCTAAAGCTGAAACTCCAATCCTTTGGCCACCTCATGCAAAGAGTTGACTCATTGGAAAAGACTGATGCTTGGAGGGATTGGGGGCAGGAGGAGAAGGGGACAACAGAGGATGAGATGGCTGAATGGCATCACTGACTCGATGGACATGAGCCTGAGTGAACTCCGGAAGTTGTTGATGGACAGGGAGGCCTGGCGGCGTGCTGCGATTCATGGGGTCGCAAAGAGTCAGACATGACTAAGCGAGTGAACTCACTGAACTGACAGTTATTTGGGGCTTTTGTCATTGTACGCAATTTAGTTCTAATTACTAAAAGAGCACAGTGGGCAGCCACAGTCACCAATACCCCCCAAATCCTACTATGTAACCTTTAGCAAGTCACTTCCTTTCCTGGGGGGCCTGGGAGAATCCAAAGAGAATAACCAATGAGAGAGCAGGAGAAAGCACTTGGAGGTTTTTAGAGGGTCTGTTGTGATACAGTACGGCTGGGTGGGGGGAGTGAGGCTGCAGTCCATAGGGTTGCAAAGAGTTGGACGCAACTGAAACGACTTAGCATGCACACACACCACTAATCACCTCACTGTTTCCCTGAGTCTTTTTTTTTTTGGCTGCACCTCGCAAAATGTGGGATCTTTGGATGGACTGAACCTGCGCCCCTTGCAGTGGAAGCGTGGAGTCTTAACCATTGCACTGCCGGGGGTAGTCCAGGAATTAGTCCAGTTTGGTGTGTAAGTCTTGACTCTCTTAGCTACAGGTTAAAAAAACTGAATTCAGCCCTGCTTTTAAAAAAAAAAAAAAGTGGGCAGGGTGAGCTTTCATGGTTGGTTCATGTAATTAAAGAGGCAAGAAATAAGCTCAAGGAAGTCTGGATCAACATTAGATGATGTCATTAGGATGTGGTCTCAGCCCTGCTTCCCTGAGCTCACTGCATTGTCATAAAGCTGCTGCTGCTACTGCTGCTAAGTCGATTCAGTCATAAGGCAATTGGTGACCTCTGGCAGAATGAATTCTCAGTCTAGCCACTTCACAGCCCAGGTGGAAAACATCTCCTTCCTTAGGGCTGCAGAGAAGCCCTCAACCTGCCTGCCTCCCTGTGACTCCGCTTCTGCAGATCTGTATGTCCCCATCTCTGGACTAGGTGGGGCATCCGCCCCAAACTGCATGGATTGAGAGTTTGAGAAGGGTGGTTGTTTTGTTTTTTGGTTTTTTGGGTTTTTTGGTTTTTTTTTTTTTTTTTTTGCCATGTCATTCAGCATATGGAATTTTAGTTCCCTGACCAGGGTCCAAACTCATGCCCCCTACATTGGAAGCACACGTCTTAACCACCCAATTCCCAGGGAAATCCCAAGATGGGTAATTGTTCAAAGAAAAAGTGAGGTGCAACTGTCAGTAGTAGATAAATGGATGCTGGGGAGAAATGTTCACATTTTAGGGCAGAGAAGAGGAATAGCAAAGATGTGAAGTCTGAAATGAGTGAGGCAGGATGGACCGAATAGAAGAGAAAAGTCCTGTAGGCAGGAAATGTGTTGCAGGAGCCTCTGCTCATTTTCGCTGTATTGGTTCGCTGTACTATGTTGTGCTTAGTCACTCAGTTGTGTCTGACTCTTCCAACCCCACAGACTGTAGCCCGCCAGGCTCCGCTGTCCATGGAATTTCCCAGATAAGAATACTGGAGGGAGTTGCCACATCCTCCTCTGGGGGAGCTTCCCAACCCAGGGAATGAACCCAGGTCTCCCGCATTGCAGGCAGATTCTTTACCAGCTGAGCTAGCCTTAACAAAGCAGATGGCTTAAATAACAGAACTTGATTTTCTCACAATTCTGGAGGCTGGAAGTCCAAAATCGAGAGCTGGCAGAGCCCGCTTCCCCCGAGGCTCTCTCCTTGGCCTGGTGGTGGCTGTGTTCCTCCTGCCATCTTTGCCCATGGCCATCCCCCTGTTCACTGACCCCCACCGTGTTGAAGCCAGATCCCCACTGTGACTGTATTGAGAGATGAGGCTTTAGAGTGGTACTTTATTCTGCCCTCATGACTGGGATTATTGCTCTTATGAGAGAGGCCCCAGAGAGCACATTTGCCTGCCTGCCAGGTGAGCACACAGCAAGAAGATGGCCATCTGTGATGCAGGAAGCAGGCTCTCACCAGACTCTGAATCCACTGACGCCTTGATCTTGGACTTCCCAGGCTTTCGAGCTGTGAGGTGTAAATTTCTGTTGTTTATAAGCCCCTAGGACTATGGGCTTCCCTGGTGGTACAGAGGGTAAAGCATCCACTTGCAGTGCAGCAGACTTGGTTTCAATCCCTGGGTCTAGACAATCCCTGGAAAAAGAAATGGCAAACACTCCAGTATTCTTGCCTGGGATAATCCCATGGACAGAGAAGCCTGGCAGGCTATGGTGCATGGGGTTGCAAAGAGTCAGCCACAACTGAGCGACTAACACGTTCAGGCAATGGGGAGTCTATTATAAAGCCAGAGCAGACTAAGATAGGCCAGTACATAGCCAAAACCAAGCAAGTAAACAGAAGAATCCAACCAAGAGACTCACAAATCTAGGTGCAATAGCACAAATTATTTGCAACTAGATGGTTACCTGTGGGGAAGGACTGTGACACTCCAAGCCTTGCTAGGAAATGCCAAATGTGTAGAGTAGGGTGGAATGGAAGACCCAGCACCTAATACAGTGTCCTGATCAGAGAAGACACACAGGTAGTAATGGCTAGACTGAAGTACAAAAAAGAACAGGAAGAGAAAGAACATTTATGATTTTGATGAGTTGCCTTTATTCTAACTACAGCCTCAGAACAAAAAACTCTCAACATCTACAGCAGTTGTATGGGAGAGAAGGGGCAAAAGCTACTTTCAACTTCATTCAGAAGCCCTTGCAGCCCTAGGCATGAAATAAGATAACCCAAGAATCTATCCAGAGAGGAGTAGATGTGGGAGGAGGAGCAGGCAATGGATTATATTCATTGGTTATCAATCAAAACTAGTTCTCCCCCAGGCCTCATCTATGTACCTATTATCTCCCCAACCTATTTAGTTTTTCCTTAGTACTCATCACTATACGAAATTGTCTTATATAATTGTTTGATTACTGTTTTTTTATAGTCTACGGACACCACCTCCAGAATATAAGCTCTAAAACAGAAGGAGCTTTTTGTGGTCCTTGCTGTGTCTTCAGTACCTAAGAAAGTACCTAGCACATACTAGGTGTTCAAAAAACATTGTTGAATGAATAAAGGAGAAAGAGTAAAGGATCTGAGGGTTTTAAATAAAATAAAGATATCAGAGATTTAAAAATAAAAGTGACTTCAGTTCAGTTCCGTTCAGTCACTCAGTCATGTCCAACTCTTTGTGACTCATGAACCGCAGCACGCCAGGCCTCCCTGTCCATCACCAACTCCTGGAGTCCACCCAAACCCATGTCCATTGAGTCGGTGATGCCATCCAACCATCTCATCCTCTGTCATCCCCTTCTCTTCCTCCCCTCAATCTCTCCCAGCATCAGGGTCTTTTCCAATGAGTCAGCTCTTTACATCAGGTGGCCAAAGTATTGGAGTTTCAGCTTCAACATCAGTCCTTCCAATGAACACCCAGGACTGATCTCCTTTAGGATGGACTGGTTGGATCTCCTTGCAGTCCAAGGGACTCTCAAAGTGACTACCGCCAAGGTAATAACTTCATAGAAGCTGGGCAATTCAGAATGCTTCATTCCATAAAGATTATGCACAATCATGGAACTTTCCTTGTGGTCCAGTGGTTAAGACTTTGTACTCCCAATGCAGAGGTCATGGGTTTGGTCCCTGGTCAGGAACTAGATCCCACATTCTGCAAGTAAGAATCTGCATGCCGCAACTAAAGCTCTTATGTTCCACAACTAAGACCCAATTTTTTTCTAAGAAAAAAATTATGCTTTTAGGTCAGAAAATCTGTGGTCACATCATGAAAAATCAGCTTAGTTGTTTCTCTGTTCTTTTGCAAAAGCAACAGTAAAAGCATAATCTCTTAAGTGACTTTATTTTTGGTGTATACTATATACTAACCATGGTTTTAATTTCCGTGTTCTGATGTTTTGACATCTGGGGCCTTGTTGATCCTGGAGGGACTGCCCCTTCAGGGTGAAGCAGTTCCTGGAGACAGTAAACAGCTTACTTGTAAGTGTGCTTTTTAAATGCAAACCAACCAATCCAGAATTCATACCCCAACACCTCCTTTATCAGGCCCTCACACTCCAGATCACAATCTCCCACCATGACCACCTCAGGTCCAAGTACCCAACACCTACAGACAGCTCCTGTGCTGCAGGGCCCACTGAAGCTATTCACACTAACCATGCTGACCTAAGTAAGCTCGTGTGCTGTTTCAGGGGCTGACCATGCCTCACTGTTCCTCCCACAAATACCATGATAAAGGCCCTTGTTCACTCCTCCCTCTCTGGTCCTGACCAATCCTGGTGCTTCCCCATGTGGACTCTCCTAGGGCGGCATGCCCCTTTCTCTTGGGAACTGTGAGTAACAAATTATATGTTCATGGCCATCACCTGATCTCCCAATCTTACTAACCCTCAGATTGTCTATGACTATATTGTATTTTAAAAACAATATCTCAGTGAAGATGCGTTCATCTGTAAGTAACAGAAAAGCCAATTCAAACTATGCCTTCAGTCTTAAAGGAGAAGTGCTGTGAGTGGAAAGTCAGAACAGCCTCCGATAGCCTCCGGGTTGGTTTTATTTCAGTCTCTGATGATGTCTGAGGGCTCACTGTCTTCCAGTCTCTCACTCGTACTCTGAAGCATCAGGTTCATCCATCCATAGTCAGTCCCACATGCTTCCTAGTTTAAGTAGAGGGGAAGGGACCAGGTCTCTTCTTCCGGAATCTTTCTCAGGAGAATGGGACAGCTTTATCCCCAAGAGTCTCTGCAAACCTCTTTGCAAAATTGGGGCGTGTGTCTCTTCCTGGCAGAGAATGAGATTCTGTAGATGAGTGTGAACCTGAGCTTCTTGTTCTTCCTAGATTCAGGAGGGCTCAGGGTCCAGGAAGCACATGAACCGTATGGGGGAGAGGTGGACCCTGAACAGTGTCGTTACAGGAAACAAGGAGTGAATGCCGAGTGGTTCCACCAAGTCCAAGGCCGATAATCTGACAGCAATAGAAACATGAAAAATAAAGAAGTAACCTAAGGTGACAACCCCCATGGGGGTCAGTGGTGGTTTAAGAAGAGGGAATACAACTGAATATAACCTGTGTGCTGCAGGTCACACATTTGCAAGAAAAGCCTTCTATCCTTGTTGTCTTTTACTGAGACGAGGAGAGAACTTCACTTCTTATGAGATATGATTCTGATTCTGAGATGACTGTAAAAGAAAAAAGTCATTAAATTTCTATGTTTCATTTCATTTTTACATGGGTATCTTGTAGGCTACAAACTTGATGGGGAAAGAGATTATATATTTTATAGCACAGTGGTATTTAAAATGTCAAGAAGCGGAAAAAAAAAAAAAAAGCCAGGGTGCTTTTAGCCTGAGAATTTTAATGCCCGCTCAGTGCTTTTCTTCAACAGTTTCATTTTACACATGCGCACAGATATGACTGCCCCTGCACGCCCTGCCCCCAGACACACACAGTCTGAGAAAGATGTGACATCAAAACAGAAGCACAATTCTTTATAAGAGCATCAGGGTTAAGAGAGCTAATGTAATTAGTGCCTAGTCTAGAAAGAAAAAAAAAAGGCATCTGTAATGTAGAAAGGTTATTTGTGATCTGCTTTTTGAAAAAATGTCTGCCTGATTTGTCTTTCAGCAGCTCGCAACAATGGAGTTTTGCTCCCAGTCTCTGCAACAGACACATTTCCAATCACCAGGCTTCTGTGGATTTATGCCCTCTTCCTGACTTAAACAGCAGCTCTCAGAAAGCAATAGCTTTCTGCATTGAGAGCTGGAGGGTTTGTTAGACATTCTGCAAGCGTATACCAGATGTATCACCAAATTAGAGATAATTGTGAGCAAAGAAGAAAAATTCTCAAATTCACAAATTATGCAACTGATTACCCCAACGACAATTATTTTTAATACATGCATTTTGCCTTGATTTTTGCATTTGGGGGAAGTAATGTATAGTATGAAAACAAGACTAGCAAGCAACATTTCATTTGTTCCTTCTTATGAAGCAGAATAAGGAAATGCATCCGAAACCACTTTGTGAGTCCTAATGCCCATGCAGATGTGAGTTTCTGTTGCTGATTTCATTATACTAATAGGTTAAACTTTACTTAAGGGAAAAAAGCAAAATGTTCTTTTGAACGGCATAAGGTACTTTTACTGGATGAAATTCTAAATGCATTCAAATGATCTGTTTTACTTCCTGAGCATTTTAACACCGTTCAGATGGAAAATCCCACTCTAATGAATGTTTTCACAGTTCAAAAAGCATCTGCTTGCAATCCAGTTCTTTAAATGGGCAAAAGGCTTGAACAGGCATTTCACAAAAGAAGTCAAGCAGGGATTTCCCTGGTGATCCAGTGGCTAAGATTCTATGCTTCCAATTCATGGGGCACAAGTTCAATCCTTGGTCAGGAAACTAGATCCCACATGCCACAACCAAGTGTGAGCCTGTCCAGCTAGAGGCTCCCACGTGCTGCAACTAAGCTCAGGTGCAAGCTGATAAATACATAAGTATTTAAAACTAGACAAACAAACAAGCCTCAGGATATGTCATTTGACCTCTAGCCTCAGTTTATAAAGAAAAAGGAAAAAAAAAAATACAAACTACTATGTATAATGTTGTAGTGTACAGCACAGGGAACATAGGCAAAAAATATATATATATATACCATTCTCTTCCCCCAAAGATGTCTCCTAATCTTGGGAACCCAAGACAGTATTACCTTACACAGTAAAAGGTAAATTACAGATATGATTAAGGTTATAGACCTTGAGATGGGAAGACTGAAAAAAAAAAATGTGAAAGTGCTAATCCCTCAGTGTGTCCAACTCTTTGGGACCCCATTGACTGTAGCCCACCAGACTCCTCCATCAGTGGAATTCTCCAGGTAAGAATACTGGAGTGGGTAGCCATTCCCTTCTCTAAGGGATCTTCCCAACCCAGGGACTGAACCCAGGTCTCCTGCATTGTAGGCAGATTCTTTACCGTCTGAGCCACCAGGGAAGCCAATGGGAAGATTAACCTGTATTAAATGGGTGGAACCAATCTAGTCATGTCAATCCTTAAAAGCCAGAAACCTTTCCCATTGTGGTCAGAGAGAGCTGCCTGACAGAGACACAGAATAGGAGAAGGATCAGAAGCCACCACTGTGGTTTTTGAAGATGGAGAGTCATGAGGCAAGGAAGGCAGAGGCTTCTAGATGCTGAGAATGACTCAGCTGAAAGCCAGCAAGAAAATGGGGACCTCAGTCCTCCACCAGCAAGAAACTGAGCTCGGCCTACAGCCCGATGAGCAAGATAATGGATCCCCACCTCCATAAAAGAAGAAGTCCTGCTGACATCTTGATTTCAGCCTGGTGAGGTCCACGTCAGACTTGTGACCTCCAGAGCTGAATGATAATAAAAGTGTGTTGCTCAACGCTGAGCACTTTGTGGTAATCTGTTCCAGCAGCGATAAAAATGAATTCAATACCCAATGGAAATGTGTCTGTCTGTGCAGCGGTAAACGTGTACAATGATGTTCACATCAAGATCATTTGTAAGAGCCCCAGTGTGGAAGTAGCCCATGCGGCCTTTAACAGGAGAGATGAATAAATTGGCCTGGGCGTACGGTGGGCTTGGGGAGCAGTGGAGATAAGATGGTGATGGTCTCACAGCATGAGGGGTGTCGAGTGTGGGTGGAGACAGGCTGCATGGTTCCATGGATGGCAAGTTCACAACCGGGGAGAACTGTATTCCCCTTACAGAGGTCAGAAGAGCGGTTGTCTTTGCAGAGGGGGAAAGGACTGAGATACCTATCTCAGTCTGGGGAGTGCTGGAACAGTCCATGTCTTGATCTTGGTGCTATTTACAGGGTGTTTACTTAGATGATGAGTGAGTTTTTCTTTATGCATTTTGAACTTCAGTTAAAAAGTTCACATAGTAAGAAGTGGTCTGTTTGGATTAGTAAGTGTTTACAAAGTTTACGCTGAAGACCACTTTGTAATGGTTATCTTTTTTCTCTCATTTACTTTTGGGGTTCCCTCTGATTTTTCACCACAGAATATTTTCCTTAGTCCACGAGAGTAGAAAAATCCAGTGAAATGCCACTAAACCTCATGGCATACTTGGATGAATTTAAATATACACACCTTCACACACTCTGAAATTTCATTTGTTTATTAGTTATGTATTCATTCTTTAATTGAAGATCATCAGTTTCTTCTCCCTAGAAGCAAATATTGTCATTTTCTTCTATTTCCTTTCAGAAATTTTTTATCACATCATGTGTGTTTGAGTTCATGTGTATGTGTAAAGTTTTTCTATTTTTTTTTAATGACAGCAAATGATATGCATGAATCTGTCCTTGTTTTTCTCAAACGTGGACCAAGTTATAATTTTTAATAGCTGAGTAGATATTTGGACTTCCCCGGTGGCTCAGACAGTAAAGAATCCTCCTGCAATGCAGGAGACCTGGGTTTGATCTCTGGGTTGGGAAGATTCCCTGGAGAAGGAAATGGCAACCTACTCCAGTATGCTTGCCTGGAGAATTCCATGGAGAGAGGAGCCTGGCAGGTTATAGTTTGTGGGGTCGCAAAGAGTTGGACACGACTGAGCGACTAAGCACACCACAGATACAGAATGATCAGTCATTTGACTAATTCCCCTGTTGATGGACATATAGGTTATTGCCAGTCTTTTGCTATTGTAACAGTGCTACAGTAAATCTCTCTAAATGCCCATCATTGTGCACAATCACAATTTACTTTTCAGTAATTTACTTCAAATCAGTAAGATTGATGGTTCCTTATAGATTTGAGATGATGGCGGATGTTAACATTTTTTTACTGAGAAGAATACTCAGGGCTCAGTAATTGCAGCTCCCGGGCTCTAGAGCACAGGCTCAGCAATTGTTGGGCATGGGCTTAGTTGCACATGGAATACTCCCGGACCAGGGATCTATCTCGTGTCTCCTACATTGGCAGGTAGATTCTTTACCACTGAGTTTCCAGGGAAGCCCCAAGGATGTATTTTTTTTCTTAATGGTTTTTGTTTCCTAGGCCTGCTGTAACAGTTCCATGGACTAGGTAGCTTCAAACAGCCTAAATTTGTCATCTGATAGTTGTGGAGGTTAGAAGTCCAAAATCAGAATGTTGTCAGAGCCACGGTCTCTCTCCAAAGGCTGTAAGAACACATCTTTTTATTTTGCCTCTTCCTGCTTCTGGTGGTGCCCAGCAATCCTGGCATTACTTGGCTTATAGATACATCACTGCAATCTCTGCCTCCATCTTTACATGGCTATCTCCCTGTGTCTCTGTGTTTTCACATGTCTATCTTTTCATAAGAACAGCAGTATATTGGATTAAGGGACCACCCTTCTCCCCCATATAACATCTTCTTTTTTTTTTTGACTGCACTATGTGGCATATGGGATCTTAGTTTCCCCACCAGGAATCGAACTCATGACCCTTCTAGTGAAAGCACGTAGCCTTAACCACTGAACACCAGGGAAGTCCCAGAGGCAACTATTAAAGAGTTGAATGCAAGTACGGAGAAGACAAGCAGGAGTCTGGAATCCAGGGCAGCCAGTCTGGCTAGAGATACGCACTTTGAAGTCATTAGGCTTATGAAGAGAATTTAAAGCCACAGACTGTAGAAATCATGTAGGCAGTGAGCACAGGTTAAAAAAGGAAAGCGAATCTGGTTCCTGAGTTTAAGAAACTCATGACGCATCCAGGTGGAGACTTAAAATACTTAAAAGAGCAATCTGCCTAAAAATATAGATTTGGAAGACATCAGCAAATAGGCAGTAGTTGAAACAACGAAGTGAACGGTCAGAAAAGTAGTGAGTAGAGAGCTCATGTAGTGGGTAGAGAGCCAGAAGTGCAGACTCGGGAGTGGACCGGGAAGGAAGGGAGACGAGAGGCCAGAGAAAGTTTCAAGAAGGAGAAAAGTATAATTCTTCAGAAAGGTAAGTGGGTTGCAAACTGAATGGGGACCACTGACTTTGGTAAGTAGGAGGTTTTGTTGACTTTAGAAGTCCGATTGCAGTGGATGGCGGAATGGATGGGAAGTGAGCAGGGTAATATTATCTGAAAGGAAAATAAACTTCATCTTCTGGCTTAATAATACGTTTCAGGTTGATAAATCACGGTGCTGACCTCTTTTCCCCTCCTGCTGTTTGGAGACGTCTGGGCCCTCATTTAGTGCTTCCTTTCGGAGGACGCTGGGCCTTCCAGGGCTGTGTGACCCACACAGCATGGATGCTGATCTGCGCTCCTGAAAGGACCTTATCCTTCACAGGTTTAAACACTACTCATGGCTCAGGTCCCAGCTAATCCCCTCCTGAAAGTCTTCCCCAGTCTCCCCAGCTGCAATTATCTTCTGTTCCTCAGAATCTCTACAATATTTATCTGATCATCTCTCTCTCTTTTTTTTTTTTTAAGAATAATTTAATTTATTTTATTTTTGGCTGCACTGAGTCTCCATTGCTGTGTGGGCTTTTCTATGGTTGTGGTGAGCAGGGGCCCCTCTCCCTTGGGGTGAGCAGGCTTCTCATTGCAGCGGCTTCTCTTATAGAGCACAGATTCTATGGTGAATGACTTTCAGTAGTTGCGACATGTAGACTCAGTAGTTATAGATCCCGGCCTGTAGAGCACAGGCTGAATAGTCATAGCTCAGTTGGTAAAGAATCTGCCTGCAATGCAGGAGACCCCAGTTCAATTCCTGGGTCAGGAAGATCTGCTGAGAAAGGGATAGGCTACCCACTCCAGTGTTCTTGAGCTTCCCCTGTGGCTCTGCTGGTAAAGAATCTGCCTGTGTTGCAGGAGACCTGGATTGGGAAGATCCTCTGGAGAAGGGAAAGGCTACCCACTCCAGTATTCCAGCCTGGAGAATGCCATGGACTATATAGTCCATGGGGTTGCAAAGAGTCAGATATGACTGAGTGACTTTCACCTCAATAACTGAGGCTTGAGCTTAGTTGTGCCCGGTACAGGGGATCTTCCCAGATCAGGGATTGAACCTGTGTCTCCTGCATTGGCAGGTGGATTCTTCACCACTGAGTCACCAGGGAAGCCCTATCTGTGTATCTCTTAAAGTACAGAGAAATATTCCCAGGTGGCTCAGTGGTGAAGAATCCATCTGCAATATACGAAACGTGGGTTCGATCTCTGGTCTGGAAAGATCCCCTGGAGAAGGATATTCTTGCCTGGGAAATCCCATGGACAGAGGAACCTGGCAGAGTACAGTCCATGGGGTCGCAAGAGTCAGACACAATTTAGCAACTAAACAACAAGTCTTAAAGTACACTTTGCTTTAACTTTTATTTCTCTTATTATAACTATTGGTTTTTTTTTTTCTTTTCTTTTCTTCACTAGATGAAAAGCATCAGGCAGGTTCACAGCTGATTCACTTTGATCTTTCCAAGAATATCATGTTTCTTCATTTTTACACTAGGTGTTCATGTTTAACACAGAGAGACTGTTCAATAAATATTTTAGTGTGTTAATAAAAGAAGGCTCACTGGACCCAACAGAATGACACGTAATGGAGTCCAACAATGCAACGCAACGTGCATATCTTTAGTTTACACGCTCTTTGCATTTGCAGACAAAAACAGGAATTTTGGAGTCAGCAGAAGCAAAGTGTTAAAAGCCAAATATCAAGCCCAATCTGAAGCATCCAAAATCCAGGAGGGTAAATGTCAGCCAAGGGTGGAATTGCTGTAGTAAATCACATTATAGGCTGAATTGTGTCTCTTCGAAATTCATGTGTAGAAACCATAACCCCAGGTCCCTGGGAAAGTGACTGTATTTGGAAATATTGATTTTGAAGAGGTCACTGAATTAAAATGAGGCAGTTAGGGTAGGTGCTGAGTGGTACCAGTATAAGAGGAGATTAAACACACAGCAGGTAAAGAATCCACTTGTAATGCAGAAGAACCTGGTTCGATTCCTGAGTTGAGAAGATCCCCTGGAGAAGAGATAGGCTACCCACTACAGTATTCTTGGGCTTCCTTGGTGGCTCAGATAGTAAAGACAGGAGACCTGGGTTCAATCCCTGGATCAGGAAGATCCTCTGGAGAAGAGAATAGCAAACCACTCCAATATTCTTGCCTGGAGAATCCCAAAGACAGAGGGGCCTGGAGGGTTACAGTCCACAGGGTTGCAAAGAGTCAGACACGACTGAGTGACACAGCATAGCACAGACACCCAGAGACACCAAGGATGGGTGTCCAGAGAGCAAAGACCATATAAGGACTGCTGAGAATGTGGCCACACACAAGCCAGAGGTCTCAGAGGAATCCAATCTCCTGACACCTTGAACTTGAGAACCATGAGAAAACAATTGTTGTTTAGTTGCTGAGTCATGTCCGACTCTATTGCAACCCCATGGACTGTGGCCCGCCAGGCTTCTCTTCCATGGGATTTCCCAGGCAAGAATCCTGGAGTGGGTTGCCATTACCTTCTCCAGGGGATCTTCCCAACCCAGGGATCCAACCTGTATCTGTTGTTTAATGTATGGTGTAATGTCTATGGTATTTTGTTATGTCAGCCTAAGCAGACTAATCACCATGGCAGTAAAACACCATGTTGCATAGAAAGAAATAACGGCTTTGCAGTGGGACAGACCAAGACTTGGTCCACTACTTTCTATGTGATTTGGAGCATGTAACATGGCCTCTCTAAGCCGCTTCTCATATCACTACACTAGAGACAATAATTCCTCCCTGTTGCTATGAGGAATATGTGTAATATATATATAGTACCTGAAACAGAAGGAACACTCAAGGAAGGATAACTTTTAAATTGTCACAGATGTAATATTTCTTAAGTATGAAAATGATTCCTCTGGGAACTACCCTGGTGGTCTGGTGCTTAAGAATCTGCCTTCCAAAGCAGGGGGTGTGGGTTCTATCCCTGATCAGGGAATGAAGATCCCGCATGCCACAGGGCAACTAAGACAGCGAGCCATGACTACTGAACCTATGCGCTCTAGACCCGGTACTCTGCAACAAGAGAAGCCCACATGCCGCAACTAGAGAAAAAAAGTCCATATGCTGGAATGAAGACCCAGCACTGCCAATTAAAAAAAATTGATTTTAATGATCACTCTATATAAAATAGATAACTAATAAAGACCGACTACATAGCACAGTGCACTCTACTCAACACTCTGTAATGACCCACATGGGAAAAGAATCTACTAATAAAAGAGAGTGGGTGTATGCATATTTATAACTGATTCACTTTGTTGCACACCTGAAACTAACACAGCATTGTAAATCAACTGTACCCCAAGAAAAAATTTTTCTAAAATGATTACTCTGAATACCATGTAGCAGGACACCTTTATATTT
The DNA here is from genome assembly GCA_006408695.1 of Aepyceros melampus. Lineage (NCBI taxonomy): Eukaryota > Metazoa > Chordata > Mammalia > Artiodactyla > Bovidae > Aepyceros > Aepyceros melampus. Next base: position 69,662 of record SJXQ01006110.1, read on the forward strand.
TTACTGACTAGTTACAGAATGTGGTCCACTGGAGAAGGGAATGGCAAACCACTTCAGTATTCTTGCCTTGAAAACTCCATGACAGTATGAAAAGACAAAATGATAAGATACTGAAAGAGGTACTACCCAGGTCAGTAGGTGCCCAATATGCTACTGGAGGTCAGTGGAGAAATAATTCCAGAAAGAATGAAGGCATGGAGCCAAAGCAAAAACAATACCCAGCTGTGGATGTGATTGGTGATAGAAGCAAGATCAGATGCTGTAAAGAGCAATATTGCACAGGAACCTGGAATGTCAAGTCCATGAATCAAGGCAAATTGGAAGTAGTCAAACAGGAGATGGCAAGAGTGAACGGTGACATTCTAGGAATCAGCGAACTAAAATGGACTGGAATGGGTGAATTTAGTTCGGATGACCATTATATCTACTACTGCGGGCAGGAATCCCTCAGAAGAAATGGAGTAGCCATCATGGTCAACAAAAGGGTCCGAAATGCAATACTTGGATGCAATCTCAAAAACGACAGAATGATCTCTGTTCATTTCCAAGGCAAACCATGCAATATCACGGTAATCCAAGTCTATGCCCCAACCAGTAATGCTGAAGAAGCTGAAGTTGAACAGTTCTATGAAGACCTACAAGACCTTTTAGAAGTAACACCCAAAAAAGACTTCCTTTTCATTATAGGGGACTGGAATGCAAAAGTAGGAAGTCAAACACCTGGAGTAACAGGCAAATTTGGCCTTAGAATGCGGAATGAAGCAGGGCAAAGACTAATAGAGTTTTGCCACTAGTCATAGCGCAAACACCCTCTTCCAACAACACAAGAGAAGACTCCACACATGGACATCACCAGATGGTCAACACCAAAATCAGATTGATTATATTCTTTGCAGCCAAAGATGGAGAAGCTCTATACAGTCAACAAAAACAAGACCAGGAGCTGAATGTGGCTCAGATCATGAACTCCTTATTACCAAATTCAGACTGAAATTGAGGAAAGCAGGGAAAACCACTAGACCATTCAGGTAGGACCTAAATCAAATCCCTTATGATTATACAGTGGAAGTGAGAAATAGATTTAAGGGCCTAGATCTGATAGAGAAAGTGCCTGATGAACTATGGAATGAGGTTCATGACATTGTACAGGAGACAGGGATCAAGACCATCTCCATGGAAAAGAAATGCAGAAAAGCAAAATGGCTGTCTGGGGAAGCCTTACAAATAGCTGTGAAAAGAAGAGAAGCGAAAAGCAAAGGAGAAAAGGAAAGATATAAGCATCTGAATGCAGAGTTCCAAAGAATAGCAAGAAGAGATAAGAAAGCCTTCTTCAGCAATCAATGCAAAGAAATAGAGGAAAAGAACAGAATGGGAAAGACTAGAGATCTCTTCAAGAAAATTAGAGATACCAAGGGAACATTTCATGCAAAGATGGGCTCGATAAAGGACAGAAATGGTCTGGACCTAACAGAAGCAGAAGATATTAAGAAGAGGTGGCAAGAATACACAGAAGAACTGTACAAAAAAGATCTTCATGACCCAGATAATCACGATGGTGTGTTGACTAATCTAGAGCCAGACATCTTGGAATGTGAAGTCAAGTGGGCCTTAGAAAGCATCACTACGAACAAAGCTAGTGGAGGTGATGGAATTCCAGTTGAGCTGTTTCAAATCCTGAAAGATGATGCTGTGAAAGTGCTGCACTCAATTTGCCAGCAAATCTGGAAAACTCAGCAGTGGCCACAGGACTGGAAAAGGTCAGTTTTCATCCCAATTCCAAAGAAAGGCAATGCCAAAGAATGCTCCAACTACCGCACAATTGCACTCATCTCACATGCTAGTAAAGTAATGCTCAAAATTCTCCAAGCCAGACTTCAGCAATATGTGAACCGTGAACTCCCTGATGTTCAAGCTGGTTTTAGAAAAGGCAGAGGAACCAGAGATCAAATTGCCAACATCCGCTGGATCATGGAAAAAGCAAGAGAGTTCCAGAAAAACATCTATTTCTGCTTTATTGACTATGCCAAAGCCTTTGACTGTGTGGATCACAGTAAACTGTGGAAAATTCTGAAAGAGATGGGAATACCAGACCACCTGACCTGCCTCTTGAGAAATCTGTATGCAGGTCAGGAAGCAACAGTTAGAACTGGACATGGAACAACAGACTGGTTCCAAATAGGAAAAGGAGTCCGTCAAGGCTGTATATTGTCACCCTGCTTATTTAACTTCTATGCAGAGTACATCATGAGAAACACTGGACTGGAAGAAACACAAGCTGGAATCAAGATTGCCAGGAGAAATATCAATCACCTCAGATATGCAGATGACACCACCCTTATGGCAGAAAGTGAAGAGGAACTAAATAGCCTCTTGTTGAAAGTGAAAGAGGAGAGTGAAAAAGTTGGCTTCAAGCTCAACATTCACAAAACAAAGATCATGGCATCCGGTCCCATCACTTCATGGGAAATAGATGGAGAAACAGTGGAAACAGTGTCAGACTTTATTTTTTTGGATTCCAAAATCACTGTAGATGGTGACTGCAGCCATGAAATTAAAAGACACTTACTCCTTGGAAGAAAAGTTATGACCAACCTAGATAGCATATTCAAAAGCAGAGACATTACTTTGCCGACTAAGGTCTGTCTAGTCAAGGCTATGGCTTTTCCTGTCATCATGTATGGATGTGAGAGTTGGACTGTGAAGAAGGCTGAGCACTGAAGAATTGATGCCTTTGAACTGTGGTGTTGGAGAAGACTCTTGAGAGTCCCTTGGACTGCAAGGAGATCCAACCAGTCCATTCTGAAGGAGATCAACCCTGGGATTTCTTTGAAAGGAGTGATGCTAAAGCTGAAGCTCCAGTACTTTGGCCACCTCATGCGAAGAGCTGACTCATTGGAAAAGACTCTGATGCTGGGAGGGATTGGGGGCAGGAGGAGAAGGGGACGACAGAGGATGAGATGGCTGGATGGCATCACTGACTCGATGGACGCGAGTCTGAGTGAACTATGGGAGGTGGTGATGGACAGGGAGGCCTGGCGTGCTGCAATTCATGGGATCGCAAAGAGTCGGACACGACTGAACGACTGAATTGAACTGAGTTACTGTTAATGTATAATTTAAGGTATTTAATGTACCAAATATAGTAATATTAAATTATAAACATATCAAAGTAAGTAAGTAAAGTCACTCAGTCATGTCCGACTCTTTGTGACCCCATGGACTGCAGCCCACCAGGCTCCTCAGTCCCTGAGATTCTCCAAGCAAGAATACTGGAGTGGGTTGCCATTTCCTTCTCCAGGGGATCTTCCTGACCCAGGGATCGAACCTGGGTCTCCCGCATTAGAGGCAGATGCTTTAACCTCTGAGCCACCAGGGAAGTAACTATTAAATGCTGGAGTGGGTAGCCTTTCCCTTCTCCATGGGGTCTTCCCAACCCAGGAGTTGAACACAGGTCTCCCACATTGCAGGTGTATTCTTTACCAGCTGAGCCATAAGGGAAGCCCAAGAACACTAGAGTGGGTAGCCTATCCCTTCTCCAGTGGATTTTTCCCACCCAGGAATTGAACCAGGGTCTCCTGCATTGCAGCAAAATTCTTTACCAAATGAGCTAATATCAGGGAAGCCCTAAGTAAGAGAAAGCAAGATAAAATTATATAAAGCTCCTCTAGTTACAACTGTATAAAAACTATGCATACTTGTTGACAAGGTTGAGAGGAAATGTATAAGTAAGAATGTAATTTTTAATGTTAAATCAGTTAGGACTCTTTTTTACAAGGGGAAAAAAAGCTGAACTTGAGGTAACTTAGGCCACAACTGAAAATTATTTGCTCCCAGATCCCAAGGAAAGATTGAGCAATGGAGCTGTAGAAGAACAAGAATCCAGCTGGCCCTTTGGAACAACTGGGACCAAAAGTTTCAACATCTTCAGGACTCTCTTTCAATCCCTAGGTCCTCTGTTGGCCTCATTCCTATTCCCCACAATTAGCTGTGTCTACATGCAGAAAACATGGCTCCCCAAGTAACGCTCAACAACTTCTGCCTCTGAAGAGGGACTCCCCATCTTCCCTAGTCTCAAACAGGGCTGTCGTTCAGCCAGCATGCCCTGGTTTTGGATACTGACGATCATCCCTGGAATTAGTTTCAAATATCCCAGGGAAGGGAATCGTTGGTGTTACCTTTCATTCAATAAACTACAGGTAGGGGTCCAGGTTCCTTAAGAGCATGGCTGCTCCCACAAGCATCACAGGTTTGATGTGATGGAAGAGACACTTCCCAAGAATAAGGGTTGGTACTGGGAAGATGTCTTCTATATGTGTAGTTCTGGCTTTCATCTTCCAAAATGGTAAAATACAGTAACTTTTTAAAGGAAAAGAAAAAATCGAGAGTACTCAAAATCATCTTTCTTTCTCAATTTTATTTCTACTCTGTCTCCATTAGAATGCATTTCAGCGTGTGTGTACTAAGTCACTTCAGTCATGTCCAACTTTGTGTGACCCTACAGACTGCAACCTGCCAGGCGCCTCTGGCCATGGGATTGTCCAGGCAAGAATCCTGGAGTAGGTTGCCATGCCCTCCTCCAGGGAATCTTTCTGACCTAGGGATCAAATCCACCTTTCTAATGTCCATGTGCATTGGCAGGCGTGTTCCTTACCGCTGGCGTGTCTTCGTTAAATGCATTTCAGCCTATCTAATCCATGGTTGAATATGGTCACTATGTATTGGAAGTCCTTGCAGAAAAAGTGGGTGACTGATCCACCTTAGGGTCACTTTTAGTTCTCTCCTGGTTGAATATCAAAATAATTCATTTGTTTGATGATAGAACAGGTTCATATATTATATTCAATTTCCTCCAAGATTTTCAGCATTTGAATCAAACTTCATTCAACCTTATACCCACACCTTAATTTCCCCAAAGCACCAACCAAAAGAAAAACAGGCCCCCAGTTTGCCTCATACACACACCTAGGCATCCTCATCTTCTCCCTCAGCATATGCAGATAAAATTTTAAAGAGAAATTTGCATATAAATGCAATAATGTGTTTTAAAGTCTTATGTAAAGTCTTTTAGAAAGAGCTTCCAAATTCTTCTCTTGAATATTCCCCTAGTAGCAGGAGATGATTTGACTCCTGAGATATTCACAGAAGAAATAAGAAAAAAATGATTAATTTCTGGACGTGTTTAATTTCATACAATCTTAGGCTCATAATTGAGGGGTTGATTTCCAGTTCTTCCAGGTGCAACCACACCATGGAGAAATGATTTTAAAAGATGAAGCATTAGTGAGAACCTAATAAATTTTTCAGGTCAGCCCTCAAGATTCTCTCAATTTCCTATGTACTATTAAAGCGTAACACATGTCTAGTGGTTAGAATGCTCTGGTAGTGCACCTGGGGACTGAAAGGACTGGATAACACAATAGGATCTGCCTAAGTGTCCAAACAGCAAGCAAATAAAAGCAGAAATGGAGACCAGCTGAACCGAGCAATCGCAGGGGAGTAGCCCTGACCCAAAGTAAGCCACTGCCATGGGGACAAAGCGATCACAGAAATTTCCAAAGCTGCTCAGTGCACATCTCCAGCAGAAACCCTTGAGCTCTCTGTGGTTTGCTTCTTTCCTTGACTCATGGTGTTTGTGATAGACTGCATCTCCAGGCTCAAGGGTCTTCTGCCTATCCATAGGGCACAGCATGGCGAGAAAGCATTCTATCGCACACTGCTAGTTTTAAATGGGACTTCCCAGGTGGCACAGTTGGTAAAGAATCCCCCTGCCAATACAAGAGACACAAGAGATGTGGGTTCAATTACTGGCTCAGGAAGATCCCCTGGAGGAAGAAATGGCAACCCACTCCAGTATTCTTGCCCGGAAAATTCCGTGGACAGGGGAGCCTGGGGGGCTACAGTTCATGGGGTTGCAAACAGTTGGACATGACTGAGCACAGCGCACACACACAGAGTTTTAAATGAAGGCTATCCTGGGACTTCCCTGGCAGGCCAGTGGTTAGGGCTCAGCACGTTCCCTGGTGCGGCCTCAGGTTCAATCCCTGGCTGGAAAACTAAGATGCCACAAGCTGTGTGGCATGGCCAAAAAAAAATGAAGACTCTTCTAAAAAACATACTAAGAAGCAAAATTTGGAAATAGGTGCAACTGAACCTGCTGTAGAAATGGGACCATAAATGTAATGAAGAGTTATAAAATAGGGTCATTTTATAAACACTGAAAATTTCATTCAGAGCGAACTAATTTGAGATTTTTATAACGTTGCCTCAACATTTGTTTTTTACACTGTACTGGCACCTAATTCTCCTTGGGGAAGGGTGACTTGATCTTTCATGAGATGAAAGCACATACGATATAGATTTCTAGTCAATACTCCAGAATATTGCCTGAACACTCTAATTCTTCTGTGTTTGGGAATTAAAGTCATTAATCTTTTTCTTTTCTTTTTTGGTTTTGAATCACAGGGGCCCTACTGGCATAGTGATTAGCAATTGTAGCCTAAAGAAAAAAAAAAAAAGAAGTTTAGCACAACTGCAAAAAAAAAAAAAAAAGGAGAGAGAGACACAAACAGAACAGCTGGAAAGACCTGGTCTATTTTTATTTTCCATTTAGTTGGCAAAACAAAATTCCCTCTTGGAAAGAATTCCCCCACTCCCCCTCCCTAAGTTCACTTTACTCCACTACATATTTCCTCTCTCTTTTCCTATATTTTTAATTAATTTTGTTATTTCCGTAATGTTGCTTTCTATTTCCTGGGCATTTCTTTTTTTTTTTTTTTTTTTAATCCATTTAACAAATATCCATTGCATGCCCAGTACTGCTGAAGTACTGTGCTGGGCACCCTTTGGCCCTACAAAGATAAATTAAACATGAGTACTGACATCAGAAAGTTTGTTCTGCTAGTAAAGCATGTGAATGGTACACAAATAAGTGTAAAAGATGGTAAGGAACAAAATAAATATAAAGTGACTTAGAAACTCAGAAGGAGAGAAATTTCTTTCCAACTTGAAGGTTCAGTGAAAGTTCACAGAAGAGGTGTGTATATATTCTTTTTTTAAGAAAATTCTTTGCTGTGGATCATTTTAAAAATTAATTTATTTTTTATTGAAGGATAATTGCTTTATAGAATTTTGCTGTTTTCTGTCAAACCTCAACATGAATCAGCCATAGGTATACATATGTCCCTTCCCTTTTGAACCTCCCTCCCCATCCCACCCCTCTAGGCTGATACAGAGGATGTGTACTATTTTTTAAAGTCTTCATTAAATTTGTTACAATATTGCTTCTGTTTTATGTTTCAGGGTTTTTTTGGATTTTGTTTTTGTTTTTGTTTTTTGGCCCAGAGGCATGTAGGATTTTAGCTCCCCAGTTCATTTCAGTTCAGTTGCTTAGTTGTGTCCAACTCTTTGCGACCCCATGGAACGCAGCACGCAGGGCCTCCCTGTCCATCGCCAACTCCCAGAGCTTGCTCAAACTCATGTCCATCGAGTTGGTGATACCATCCAACCATCTCATCCTCTGTTGTCCCCTTCTCTTCCTGTCTTAGATCCCCAACCAGGGATCAAATCCAATGCTCTGCAAAGTCTTAGCCACTGAACTGCCAGAGAAGTCCCTAAAGGATATTCTGGGGAAAGAAGAACTGCATGAGGAAAGTTGTGATGGCATGACAGTAATTCCTAAAAAAACATGAAGGGATTGAGTTTGACTAAAGAAATAGTCCTCAAGGTGTGGTCCTCGACATCAGCATCAGTAGTTCCTGAGAAATTGCTAGACTCAGCAATCCTCAAGATCCAGACATATTCCATTGAAAACCCTGTTTGGAACTCAGCAAGCTTTGGTGTTACAGGCTCTCCGGGCAATTCTGAGGCTTGTTTGAAAGTCATGGCATAAAGATGGGTGCTCCTAGGGGTGCATGGGTGAGAAACTAGGTTTAAATGTAAGATTGGAGGACTTCTCTGGTGGCCCAGTGGTTACGACTCCGCATTTCCACTGCAGGGGGCATGGTTTCAATCCCTGGTTGAAGAAGTTCTGTATATGCAGCAGTATACCCCAAAAGGTCCGTCTAGTCAAGGCTATTGTTCTTCCAGTGGTCATGTATGGATGTGAGAGTTGGACTGTGAAGAAGGCTGAGCGCCGAAGAATTGATGCTTTTGAACTATGGTGCTGGAGAAGACTCTTGAGAGTTCCTTGGACCGCAAGGAGATCCAACCAGTCCATTCTGAAGGAGATCAGCCCTGGGATTTCTTTGGAAGGAATGATGCTAAAGCTGAAATTCCAGTACTTTGGCCACTTCATGAGAAGAGTTGACTCATTGGAAAAGACTCTGATGCTGGGAGGGATTGGGGGCAGGAGGAGAAGGGGATGACAGAGGATGAGATGGCTGAATGGCATCACCGACTCGATGGACGTGAGTTTGAGTGAATTCCGGGAGATGGTGATGGATAGGGAGGCCTGGCGTGCTGCAATTCATGGGGTCGCAAAGAGTCAGACACGACTGAGTGACTGAACTGAACTGAACCCCAAAACAAAACAAAACCAAAAAAAAGTAAGATTGAAAAAAATGGGACTGTATCAAACTCAAAATTTTGGTGTGTCAAATAATGCAGTCAGTGGAGGGTAACAGCAGCTTATGAACTGAAAGAAAACATTTGCAAATCATATATCGGATAAGGAGTTAACATCCAGAATGTATAAAGGATTCCACAAGTCAACAAGAAAAAATCACATAATCTGATTTAAAAATAGGCAAAAGACTTGAATGACATTTTTTCCAAAGGTGATAGTATATGAAAAGATGGTTAATGTTAGTATCAGAGAAGTGCAAATCAAAATCACAATAAAAATAACCTCACACTCATTAGGCTGGCTAACTGAATCTGAGTCTCCTGCACTGCAGGTGAATTATTTACCACTGAGCCACCTGGGAAGCCTAGGATGGCTACTATCAACTGAAAAAGAGAGATAGAAAGGGAGACAATAATGTGTTGATGAGTGTGTGGAGAAATGTGAATGCTTGTGTACTATTCATGGGATTATAAAGTGGTGCAATGCCTATGGAAAGCAGTGTAGAGGATCTTCAAATAATGAAAAGCAGAGGTACCACAGCATTCAGCAATTCTAATTCTGAATACAGATCCAAAAGTGTTGAGAATAGGATCTGGAAGAGATTTTTGCACACTTCTGTTCATTGCAACACTATTTACAATAGCCAAGAGGTAGAAGCAACCCAGATACCTATTGTTGGATAAATGAATAAACAAGATGTGGGACACACATACAAAGAAATATTATTCAGCCTTGAAAATCTTAGGATACTCTGGGCTTCCCTGGTGGCTCAATGGTAAAGAATCCAATGCAGGAGACAGGTTCCATCTCTGGTCCAGAAAGATCCAATGTGCTGTGGGACAGCTAAGCCCATGCACCACAGCTGCTGAAGCCCACACACTTTAGAGTCCATGTTCTAAGTGAAGGTGTCAGACTCTTTGCGAACCCACAGACTGTAGCCTACCAGGTTCCTCCATCCATGGGATTTTCCAGGCAAGAATACTGGAGTGGGTTGCCATTTCCTTCTCCAGGAGATGTTCCCGAGCCAAGGATTGAACATGGATCTCCGGCATTGTAGGCGGATGCTTTTCCATCCGAGCTCCCAGGGAAGTTCATGTTCTGCAACAAGTGAAGTCTGTGCACTGAGAAGCCTTTGCCCTACAACTAGAGAGTACCCCGCACTTGCAGTAATTAGAGAAAGCCTGAGTAGCAAAAAAGCCCAAATAAATAAATAACAACCTCTTTTAAAAATCTAGGATATCCTGTGTTTTAGTCATTTAGTTGTGTCGGACTCTTTGCGACCCCATGGACTGTCGCCTGCCAAGCTCCTCTGTCCGTGGGATTCTCCAAACAAGAATACTGGAGTGAGTTGCCGTTTCCTTCTCCAGGGAGCCTTCCTGACCCAGAAATCAAACCCAGGCAGATCCGCATTGCAGGCAGATTCTCTACCATCGGAGCTACCGGGGAAGCCCGAAGGATATCCCACCACATGCTATAATATGGATAAAACTTGAGGACATTATGCTAAACGAAGTAAACGAACAAATAGACAAATGTTGTATAATTCCTTTTATGTGAGATATTTCTAAAAGTAGTCAAATTCATAGGAACAGAAAGTTGTATGGTGGTTGCCAGGGGAGGGGAGGAAAAGGAGTTGTTTAATGTGTATATAATTCCAGATTTGGAAAATGAGAATTTTCTGGAGCTCTGTTTCACAATAACATAAATATATTTAACACTACTGACTCTACACTTAAAATTGGTTAAGATAGTAAATTTTCTGTGTTTTTCATCATAGTTTTTTTTTTTTTAAAGGGAGTTTAGGATAATTGAGGACTTAAATTCTCCCTCCTTTTCCTTCCTTTGGTCTATTATGAGCCTGTTACGCTTTTGTTGGAAGAAAAAAAAAGTAGTTGTGAACTCTCGTTACTATGACCCTTCACAGCTTGTGTTAAAACCATCTCTTGGCTGCATTGTCATTTTAATCTAGGCTTCTTTGGTCAGCTTTCTCGTCTCTTAGTCCCTTTATTCCACTTTTGATGATCCTTTGCCCTCTTCTGCGCTTCTCTTTCTTCCATCTCTTCCTGTGTGTATTAATTGATGTGTTTTGTAGGTCACTGTGTTATTAAGGTCAAGGTCTGTGTCTCTGGAACTTGGATTCAGCTGTCAGCCCTCAGCCTCTAAGACAATTCCCGCCTGAGCTGAAGCTACACCCAGAGGCTGAGAGACTGCAAGGGAGACAAAGACTGGACTGGGACAATGGGGCAGCTGGAGACAACAGAAACAGTTTCTTTAGGCCTATTTTCCCTAGGTCAAGAAACATGGGAAGTGGGGTAGGGTAAGGAGTGTTCAGAAATAACTTATAAACACCAGCCTTGCACAACATAAAACATGGGTCAGGAGATGCTGAGTCTATTTCATTATTTTTCACAGAAGATTCCCCAAGACTTTTCAGTCTCTTGCTAATAGATGCTTGTCCTAAATTCCATTCATTCGCTCTGTGTTTGTTTAGTTTTCATTATCTTCTCGACCCGATTGATTACCCTGTTAATTGCCATATCCCTTTTTCTTGCTGGTTCCCTCGGCACTTTTCTGACTGGTTACTCTTGTCCTCATTACAGACCTTTCAAGGTCATTTATTTTATTGTAACGGAAAGAATGAGATTTGGAATCTGAAAGTTCAGCCCCTGGGAGATGTACAACCTTGAACCAGTAACAATGGGCCTAGCTCACAATTACCTCCCTGAGTTGTCAGAAAGATGAGAAATTCTTATGCATATGCAAAACTGGAACATAATAACAAGTCAAAAATGATAGCTATTATTGCTGTTTTATAAAACTCATGCATTTAATTTGTCTATTTCTTTTATTGGGTGCCGTGAGGTTATTTGGCTGTAAATAAGGACAACTAACCCTCATCAGGCTTCCCTAGAGGCTCAGTGGTAAAGAATTTGCTGGCGAATGCAGGAGACACAGGTTCAGTCCTTGGTCCTGTAAGATCCCATGGAGAAGGAAACCGGCTCCAGTACTCTTGCCTGAGAAATAAGAGGAGCCTGGCGAGCTACAGTCCATGGGGTCTCAAAAGAATCAGACATGACTTAGCAACTGAACAACAGTATAAGCCGTTAGTCAGTGATGCTTGCTCTTGAAGTTATTTTTTCAAGAATAAGGATGGGTTGGACTGAATTGGTCACATGCTCCGTTTTCTTCACGACCATTGACCAGCATTGTGAGAATGGAGATTTAGATTATTTGTGGCAAAAATCAGGGCCAAACTAGCCAATACTGTAGGGTCTTATCCAACTTAACATAAAAATCACCAGCAGAGCTGTTTTCTGTTTGTTTGATTGGTTTGGTTTGTTTTTTGATAACTCATGCCCAGAGAGTCTGTGATTTTGGCCTCTGGCAAGGCTCAGTCACCTACATTTTTAAAGGCTCCTGAGTGACTCTAGTTGCTTGGTCAGCTTTCCCAAATTAGGTAACTCAAATTAGATAACCTCATTCCCAGATGTCAGGTTTTCATCTCATCCTCCGCTTAGAGTTTTTGCACATTCTTCCCTTTAGATGAACTGGTTTTCTACTCCAGACTAGCATGCTCCTGATGCCAGAGTTAAACTGTTGTCCCTCCCAGCTGATAATTTGCAAAGTTAAGTGGTTCCACCTGGAAGACAGTGTTTTTCTCAAAGGAAAGATTTTGCATCAAGCTTTCAGCCACTTCCTCCTCCAGGAAGCCATCCCTGATAGCCGGGGCTTAGCCCAGCGTCCTTCTTGCCTTCTTTGGAAAATGTCCAGTACACATCTCTGGTTTAGCACTTGTCACAGTTCTATTAAAATCAGCCGCTTACAGAGCTGACTCTTTAGGGTCAGGGACCATGATATTTTCATCTCTGGGCCTCCAGCACTAACCAGTGCCTGAGACCCACGAGGTTCCCGGTTTGTGCCCTTTATTGAGCCTCTGCTGTGTGCTATGTGCACCTTTCCATCCTTACATGAACGGCTTCCATAGTGAGGCCAAAACGGGCCTCTGACGTGCTTTCATCATGCCCCTCTTTTAGAGTTCTCTCATTTGTAATCCTAATTATCTTTCAAACCGGAAATCTGGGCTTCATCCGGGACTTGTCTTTCTCCCTCCAGCTCATATCCAATTACTCATTCATACCCTGCTCATTTTCCCTCTTGAAATCTCTCTACCTGTCCCCTTTTATCCTGACCTCATGGCCACTGTCTTAGTTTCCTGAAATAGTTCCCTTTCCTGAAAGCTAAAAACTCTTCAATGAAGTGTCCTTCTCTGCAGGATGGAGAAAAAACTGTTCTATGTGCGTACAATGGAACACTACCCAGTGATAAACAGGAAAAACTACTGACATGTAGGGCGACTCGGAGGAATCTCAAAGACATTTGGGCTGAATAAAAGAAGGCAGTCTTGCCAATGTATATACTATAAGATTCCATGTATAGGGCATTCTCAAAAAGACAAAACTACAGTGATGGAGAACAGATCCATCTCTGCTGCCACCAGCCCGTAGCTGCTGGTGGTTGGAGTGGGGAATGAGTGTGCCTACAAAAGGGGTAACACGGGGATTTTGGGGTGCGTGTAAGAGAACTGTTCTTAGCTTGACTGTGGTGATGATTACATGAAGCTCTATGTGTGCTGAAATCCATAACACCACACATCCCCCAAAAGATCCATTTTGGATATGATAATTTAAAAAAATAAACATAAACAATTATAATAAAAATCCAACCCAAGAATTTATTTAGTTATTTGGATGTGCCGGGTCTTAGCTGTGGCAGGCAGGATCTTCGATCTTTGTTGTGGCATGTGGGATCTAATTTTCTGACCAGGGATCAAACCCAGGCCCTTTGAATTGGGAGCACAGAGTCTTAGCCATTGGACTACCAGGGAAGTCCCTGAAAATCCTATTTGTTACTCAATTAATGAATGGAATACATGCATTAAAAATTCTTACAAGTGCAAAAAATACAAAACAGAAACTTTTCAATAACTCCCTAAAGGCCATCTGAAAATATCCTAACCTTTATAAGATCCTTTGGGTGTGACCCCGGCTTGCCACCCCTCTAACACCATATTCAGCCGTCACCCTAAACACTCCCAGAAGAAGCCCTGCATGTTCCAGTCCTGCCAGTCTGCCCAAAGCTCCGAGATGCACCAACCGCTCTCTCATTCACTCGTACCTTTGTCCACACTCGTCCCTCCATGGATGCCCTCCCTCGTGTCCGTGAGGCTGTCACTGACTTACCCCTCACCCTATCACCATTCTGGATTCAGCCTGCAACCTGGCCAGGCCCACTTGCTCTGACCCACCTCCTCCGCCCTTTCTCAGAAATCAGGGGTACCCCACGCCTGTCTCCAGCTATTTGTATTGTAATCTTCTGCTCCTTCTGCCTACTCCCCACGGATGGTAAACTTCCAGGGGGCAGAAGCTGTGGCTTATCATGATACTTCCAGTGCTTCACCCAGGCCTGGGAGGAGTAAACTGTTACAGCTTGAGGAATGAATGAATAAATGATCTACCCTCATCAGTTCAGTTCAATCCCTCAGTCGTGTCCGACTCTTTGCAACCCTGGACTGCAGCACGCCAGGCCTCCCTGTCTATCACCAGCTCCCAGCGTTTACTCAAACTCATGTCCATTGAGTCAGTGATATCATCCAAACATCTCATCCTCTGTCGACCCCTTCACCTCTTGCCTTCAATCTTTCCCAGCATCAGGGTATTTTCAAATGACCTTCAATGACCTTCAAATGACCATCCATTTTACATCAGGTGATCAAAGTATTGGAGTTTCAACTTCAACATCAGTCCTTCCAATGAACATTCAGGACTGATTTCCTTTAGGATGGACTGGTTGGATCTCCTTGCAGTCCAAGAGACTCTCAAGAGTCTTCTCCAACACCACAGTTCAAAAGCATCAATTCTTCAGTGCTTAGCTTTCTTTATAGTCCAACTCTCACATCCATACATGACTACTGGAAAAATCATAGCCTTGACTAGACGGTCTTTGTTAGCAAAGTAATGTCTCTGCTTTTTAATATGCTGTCTAGGTTGGTCATAACTTTTCTTCCAAGTAAGCGTCTTTCTATTTCACGGCTGCAGTCACCATTTCCATTGATTTTGGAGCCCCTCAAAATAAACTCTGCCACTGTTTCTACTGTTTCTCCATCTATTTGCCATGAAGTGATGGGACCAGATGCCATGATCTTCGTTTTCTGAATGTTGAGCTTTAAGCCAACTTTTTCACTCTCCTCTTTCACTTTCACCAAGAGGCTCTTTAGTTCTTCACTTTCTGCCATAAGGGTGGTGTCATCTGCATATCTGAGGTTATTGAATTTCTCCCAGCAATCTTGATTCCAGTTTGTGCTTCATCCAGCCCAGCGTTTCTCATGATGTACTCTGCATATAAGTTAAATAAGCAGGGTGACAGTACACAGCCTTGACGTACTCCTTTTCCTATTTGGAACCCTCATGGATATGAGCAAAACACATTATCAGGAAATTTGAAAATGGTGTTTGAAGTATTCCATGGCTAGTCCGTTTATAGGGTTCCAAATACAATGGCTACCAATTCTAGATAATTCCAAAAATTTAGGCAGAATTCCATCTAATTCTGAGTCCTCAGAAGGATCAGGGTGGGAAGAAGGGATCAAGACTGACTAATCACATGCTGTGAGTCAGGCACTTGGCTTGTACACTAGTCTCTCCATTCATTCTCATGGTGACCCCAGAAGCAGGTATTAACAGCTCCAGCGTGCAAATGTGGAACCAAGTTTCCTGCTGGCAAAGAAATTAAGGAATCAATTCCATTCACCATTGCAATGAAAAGAATAAAATACTTAGGAATATACCTACCAAAGGAAACTAAAGACCTATATACAGAAAATTATAAAACACTGATGAAAGAAATCAAAGAGGACACTAATAGATGGAGAAATATACCATGTTCATGGATCGGAAGAATCAATATAGTGAAAATGAGTATACTACCCAAAGCAATCTACAGATTCAATGCAATTCCTATCAAGATACCAGCAGTATTTTTCACAGAGCTAGAACAAATAATTTCACAATTTGTATGGAAACACAAAAAACCTCGAATAGCCAAAGCCATCTTGAGAAAGAAGAATGGAACTGGAGGAATCAACCTGCCTGACTTCAGGCTTTACTACAAAGCCACAGTCATCAAGACAGTATGGTACTGGCACAAAGACAGAAATATAGATCAATGGAACAAAATAGAAAGCCCAGAGATAAATCCACACACCTATGGACAGCTTATCTTCGACAAAGGAGGCAAGAATATACAGTGGATTAAAGACAATCTTTTTAACAAGTGGTGCTGGGAAAACTGGACAACCACTTGTAAAAGAATGAAATTAGATCACTTTCTAACCCCATACACAAAAATAAACTCAAAATGGATTAAAGATCTAAACGTAAGACAAGAAACTATAAAACTCCTAGAGGAGAACATAGGCAAAACACTCTC
>SJXQ01006110.1:85821-133954 GCA_006408695.1 Aepyceros melampus
GGACTCTGTGGGAGAGGGAGAGGGTGGGATGGGTTGGCAGAGTGGCAATGTAACATGTGTGATATCATAAGCGAAACGAATTGCCAGTCCAGGTTTGATGCAGGATGCAGGATGCTAGGGACTGATGCACGGGGATAATCCAGAGAGAGGGTGTGGGGCGGGAGGGTGGAGGTGGGGGTCGGGATTGGGAGTTCATGTAAACTCATGGCTAATTCATGTCAATGTGTAACAAAACGAATAGAGTATTGTAAAGCAAAACAAACTAAAAAATAAAAATTAATTAAAAAAAAAAAAGTTTCCTGCTGGCTTACCTAGCCTTCCAGAGTCAGTAAGTGCTGCAGCTGGTGTTGCAATAACAGCAGCTAATGTTTATCTACTGGACTTAAAAGCCTTGCACACTTTATCTCATGAAATCCTTTGAACAATCTTGTGTGAATTGGGTTTTATATCCCAGTTTCACACGTGAGGACACAGAAAATGAAGACTTAGAGACAAGAAGCAGTTCCTCTGAGGGCACACGGTGATAGCACTGGGTCTGACAGTGAAGGCACACCACTAGGAAGGAGCGTGAGTCAGAAATGGCCAGAGACAACCCAGAAACTAAGCTGATCACCATAAAACCCGATGCTGTGAGCCACGTGACAGAGCAGCTCTCCTGGGTTTCCTTACCCTCCTTCTCTCTGCTGGGACACCTCTTC
Organism: Aepyceros melampus; assembly: GCA_006408695.1. Classification (NCBI taxonomy): domain Eukaryota; kingdom Metazoa; phylum Chordata; class Mammalia; order Artiodactyla; family Bovidae; genus Aepyceros; species Aepyceros melampus. Next base: position 86,520 of record SJXQ01006110.1, read on the forward strand.
CCAGTGAAATCTGCTGCTTTGGCAACAATGTGTTTCTCCTTGGACAATTCATTTTCAAGTGTTAGACAAGAGCCATTGTATGTACCTGCCACCCCCTTAAGACTCAGCTGCCTTGTCTCACACGGCTGTTCTTCTCTCTGCCCTCTGAGTAATGAGATACACCCAACCTGAACAGGAAAATCCCAAAAAATCTCATGAATTCACATCACTGTTTTTACTGATGAAGAAAGAACCCTTTCCACAAACGGGATCACAAGCAAAGTTGCTGGCATGCTCCGTCGCTCAGTCATGTCTGACTCTTTGTGACCCCGTGGACTGTAGCCCAGCAATATCCTATGTCCATGGAATTTTTCAGGCAAGAATATTGGAGTGGGTTGCCATTTCCTCCTCCAGGGGATCTTCCCAACCCAAGGGATCAAACCCACGTCTCCTGAGTCTCCTGCCTTGGCAGGCAGATTTTTTACCACTGAGTCACTAGTTAATTTACCTATTATGGGGACACATTCCTGTTAGTTTCTGAACATTTTAGTTTAGAAATTACACTAATTTAAAGGGAGCGTTTATAGTCATTAAAACCACAGAGCGAGGCCTTGAATGTGTTGGTAGATGTGAGTCCCAGTTATTTTACACATTTGGGGAAAAAAGCTTTACCCAGTTTGAATTCAAGAAACAAACAACAACAACAACAAAAAACCCACCTTATAGCTACTTAGGGTAATCAGTAAGAAAAGGAGTTCAGACTTTCTAAAACAAAGAAATCCAGTTTTGACCTCCTTTTACCCTCTGCTAGTCATCTTAAAAATGGCAGTAGTTTGCCAGCTCCCAGCAAGCTTTTGCTTATATGAATTAGCCATATTTTATTATGTCCAAAACACATGCTAATAAAGACTGCAGAGCAAAAGGTAAAAATCAAGAAACAAAAGGGGAAGGGACAGTCACGTGTTATAGGCAGAGATGTCTTTTAATGTCTACTCCAGATTGGGTTGGGAAAAACCGCGACTAAGAATAGCTACAAAGCAGGGCTTGGTCAGGAGAGCCTGCAGGCGTTGGAAGATGAGGAGGTTGCCTTCTGTTTTAAGTTGCTCTCTGGTGGCTGACACTTAACTGTAATTGAGACTGAGTTCACGTTTACTTTTTGCTCGTTCCCTGCATCTTGCCCTTGTTCTTGATGAGCTCTGCCCCCGCCCAGTGCCCACCTCACCCTCCTTCCCAAGGAGCCCGGCTACCCTGCAGTCTGGTTCCGTTCCAGCAGGACATCTGCTCAACACCTCTCTGTCACTGGCAAGTCAGCTCTCAGGCCACAGGTAGGTTTCTGGAGGATCAGATGAGGATGCTATGACTTAGCATAGCTAGGGGAATGTTCATCAGGTAAGGCGCCTCTTGTTCTTGTGTGAAGCTTTATGGCAAAAAGTCCTTCCCTTTCTCATTGGAAATCAGCTGCAAACACAAGTCCTTTAAGAATATTAGTATTGACTTCATCAAGATTCCATTCTGGATCTTTCTGCTGTTATTAAATCAAATCCCCAAAGTGTTGCTTACTCACATTTCCAGTTTTATATAAGTTCCTAAGAAGCGACTTTCATTGAAGCATAGATGAATGGAGACTCTAGAATCAAATGCTTTTCCAGAACTTAACTAAAGAGAGGCCATGTGAACATCAGCTTTTTTGTGTTGATTCAGCTCAATGTGTCCCTAGCAAAACATCCTTATAGTTTCTGCAATTAACTTTTCTCCCTTTCGAGGCTATATACGCTCCTCTTGAAGAAATTATTAACAATTTATTTCTGCTTTTAAAATTCTTTCATGAAGCTCTGGAATGGCACAGACTGACCATCCCACTCTCTGTGTGGCAGTTCTTCTAATGTATGGGTGGGTGGGGTGACTTCACCCCAGGAAAAGGTAATCCTGCAGCCCTGGTAGCCTGGTCAAGACTCAGCTGACTGTAAAAGAGTTTTCAGACTGGCCCCCAGGACCCAAGGACCGGCTGCTCAATTGCTTCTCTGGAGGAAAGGGAGGCAGAAACCAGACCAGATCAAGAATGAAGGAAGTTCCCCCGGGTCTCTGTCTCTCTTCAAGGCTGATCTGGGGTCTCTGTGTCTCTCTGTTGTGTCTACTTCATCATTTTCTTGATGCAAAGGTGGTGATTTCATTGCTGCCAAAATTACTGTGGAATAAGGTAAAATTCCAGGCACAAATGCTGTCATCTTAGGCCAAGACTTGGTGCCTCCTAACTTGGCTGTGTTTTCTGAAGTAACCAGAGTGCAGTGGCAGGAAGAGCTTTTCAGGCAGAATAACTGCACATGCAGAAGTATGAAGGTAAGAAAAACAAGAGCGAATTCCAAGGTTGGTATGTTAAGGTTAGAATTTGGCCTAATGGGTGGGGTCCAGTGTGAAGGTAGAGAAGAGAAGGGAAAAGAAATCAGGGCAGACCTGGAAAGGCCTGTGTGCCTGGCTAGGAGTTGGGGGTTCACGCTGCCAATAGTGGGTGGGGGAAGGGGAAGGGTCCATGGCAAACTGTTGAAGAAGAAGTGTCATGACCTGATTTGCATCTTAGGAAGATTTCCTGGAAAAATTCAAGGCCTCCAAGGCTGAGAGACAGTCAAGAACTATAAGTCTCCTCTATCAGATTGTATGTGACAGTGAAAGCAGCTTCCCCAGAGTTCTAAATAGGCACAGATGCTACCGTATAGCACAGGGAACTATATTATCAGTGTTGTAATAATCTATTAGGGAAAAGAATCTGAAATATATATATAAATATAAATATACATATATATATATGGAGCTTCCCTGGAGAACTATACTCTCAGTGTTTTGTAATAATTTATAAGGGAAAAGAATCTGAAAATACATATACATATACAGGGCTTCCCTGGTGGCTGAGTAGTAGAGAATCCACCTGCCAGTGCAGCAGATGTGGGTTCAATCCCAGGGTCGAAAAGATCTCCTGGAGAAGGAAGTAGCAACCCACTCCAGTATTCTTGTCTGGAGAATCCCAGGCACAGAGGACAGTCCATACGGTTGCAAAGAGTCGGACACGACTGAAGTGACTAACATGCATGCATATATATTCTTTTTCAAATTCTTTTCCATTATGGCTTATCATAGGATATTGAATATAGTTCCCTCTGCTGTAGAGTAGGACCTTGTTGTTTATCCATCCTATGTATAATAGTTCACACAGACTGAGGTATTTGAGGTGCCTTCTGGAGGTAGACTTCTGGTTAGGGTCTTTTTTTCCTCCACTTTTAAATTTGTGTATTTAAAACATACAACTACCATTGACCATTTTAAGCATTTTAAAACCATTCATAACCGTTCAGTGGCATTGAGTCCTTCATAATGTTGTTCAACCATCACCACTATCTATTTTCAGAATTTTTTGATCATTCCAAAATGAAACTCTGAGCTCACTAAGCAAGACCTCCACTCCCCTCCACCCCTCAGCCCTGTATCATTGTAACGTCAAACTTTCACTAACTGATTCACTTTGCTGTACAGCAGAAATGAATACAACATTGTAAAGCAGCTCTATGCCAATAAAAATTAATTTAAAAAGAATAAAAAGATAAACATCCACTAACTATGTCTAGAATGTAGATTAACGTTAATTTTCACAAACATGCAAATATCCACCTGTGCGTGGCTCTGCTGAAAATGGACATTAGAGCAATTGAACAGGAAAGAATTGAAAGAACCTAAATGATAAGGGAATAAGTGATAAGCAGAGAAATGCTGGAGGTGAACAAGTGCTAAACTCTCCCAGGAGGCAGAAGTCATCAAGTTTGGTTATTGGATGAGGGGATGGGAAGGCTTGATGAACTAGTAAACTATGAAATACAAGAAAAAGACTAACTTTTCAGGAAAGAGAAGTGAGATCATTTCAAACTACAGGCATACCTTGTTTCACTGCCTTTCAGGGAGATTTCATTTGCAGAGAAGGAAGGTCTGTGGCACCCCTGTGTCCAGCAAGTCTGCTGGCACCATTTTCCCAACAGCTAGTGCTTGCTTCTGTGTCTCTGTGTCATATTGCAGTAATTCTCGTAATATTTCAGTTTTCTTTATTGTTATATTTGTTACAGTGATCTGTGAACAGTGATCTTAGATGTGATTGTTGCAAAAAGAGCATGCTGAAGGCTCAGGTGATGGCTAGCAGTTTCAGCAATAAGGTATTTTTATTTATTTGTATCTTTGGCTGCACTGGGTCTTTGCTGCTGTGCCAGGGCTTTCTCTAGTTGTGGCAAATGGGGGCTACTCTTAGTTGTGTTTGCGTGGCTCCTCGTTGCTGTGATTTCTCTTGTGGGCCACAGGCTCCAGATTGTGGGCTTCAGTAGTTGTGGTGCCTGGGCTTAGTTGTTCTGTGGCATGTGGGATCTTCCCGGAGCAGGGTTCAAACCCATGCCCGCTGCATTGGCAGACAGATTCTTAACCATTGGACCATCAGGGAAGTCTACTAAGGTGTTTTGTTTTGTTTTGTTTTGTTTTCAAAAATCTTTATTGAATTTGCGACAATGTTGTTTCTATTTTATGCTTTGGCTTTTTTGGCCACGAGACACGTGGGATCTTAGTTCCCCGACCAGGGATCGAACCACCTGCATTGGAAGGTGAAGTCTTCACCCCTGGACCACCAGGGAAGTCCCCCAATAAGATATTTTAAATTAAAGTATGTACATGTCATTTTTTAAAAGACATAATGCTATCACACACTTCATCAACAGTGCAGCAAAAACATCACTTTATAGGCACTGGGAAGCCAAAGAGGTACGCGATTCATTTATGGCGGCATCCGTTTTATTGCGGTGGTCTGGAATCGAGCCGGGATATCTCCACGGTCTGCCTGTGCTTGTTGATGTACCAAAGGGCAGTCGGATCATCTGTCCTGGATCACAGAAAGGGCCTGGGCTTAGGGCCTCTTTCTGACGTGAAGAGGCTACTAAAGCCGTGGGTGGACTGAGCCACTCAGGACAGAGTGAGACGAGACCAGGAAAACCCAGCAGAGGCCTGGGGCGGGCCTGGAGGAGCAGCTGCACAGAAGGATGGCGGTCCAAAGTATCTCTGCAGGAGACCAACATGCAGTGGCCTGAGAAAAAATCCCGGGAGGTCACAGAAGAAGAGATTTCCCAAGGCGTGTGTCGGGGGTGGGGGGCGGTCCACGGTGTCAAATTGTACTGTGGGAACAAAGATAGGGGCTGAGGCCTGGTCTCTGCGGCAGGCCACCGGGACAAGCAGAGAGCAGCCCGCTGCCATGGTGGGGACAGACGCCAGATGGCAGAGGGTTGAGGAATGAGGGAGAGTTGGTGATGATGAATGTGCTATAGAGACTGTTCTTCCAAGAAACTGGATTGTGCAAGAAAGGCCGCGTCTCAGGGCATTGAGCAAAGCTTAGAGGTTGTTTTAAGTGTCAAGTAGATTTAAACATTTGTATAAAAGGAAAAGTCAACAGAGGGGAGAGAATTCAGATATGCTGGGGCGGGGGAGGGGTACTGTGTGTGGAACCCACAGAGTGGATTGTACTGAAAGTGTTAGTCGCTCAGTCGCATCTGACTCTTTGTGATCCCATGGACTGTAGCCCACCAGGCTCCTCTGTCTGTGGGCTTCTCTGAGCAAGAATACCTGAGTGGGTAGCCATTCCCTTCGCCAAGGGATCTTCCCAACCTAGGAATCGAACCCGGATCTCCTGCGTGGCAGGCAGATTACCATCTGAGCCACCTAGTGTTCAAATAGGAGCCTCTGTCAGCTCCCTCTGCTAGGATGCTGGGAGGAGGTGCCCAAACAGCTTAGTTGGAGAATTAACGGAATCTCCATGATGAGGAAGGATAGGAGATGCTGTCTTGGGCAGGGGGAAAATAGGAAAACTCTGATTCTTTTGCAATACATTAACAGTTCCCACCTGGGGAAGTAGTGTTGGACACGCACAAAGACACACACCTCCTTTGGTGGGTGGGCACCAGGGTGGTCCATAGGCAGTTCACGGGGGCAGCAGGGACCACGGCCTCCAGTGTTTACAAATGAAAATAACAGTTTCACGTCAGAGACTTACTATTTAATTTTGCTGTGAGAATCAAAAAGTGGGTCATCCATTATTAAAGATCACAATGCCCAGTAAGGTCATATCCTAGAATCATGGTCTTTGTTAAATTAGAACTGAATATGATTAAAATCTCCCATTTAGGGAATTTCCTGGCGGTCCTGTGGTTAGGACTCTGAACTTCTGTGGCAGGGGGCAGGGGTTCAATCCCTGGTCAGGGAACTAAGATCCCACAAGCCACTCGGGAAAAGTAAAAAAGAAATCTCATATTTAAAAACCAGAGATGTTATGGAGCGGGGGTGGTGGGAGCCAGAGATGTTGAAAATCACTCCTTTCAATGAAAAGAAAGGAGCCTGCACATTTCCACCTAGACCTGAGAGACCTACTTGAATCATCTTCAAGTCAACTTATTGTGTGTTTTACAAATATTGATTTTACTTGCTGCACATATAGTGCTTTGCAGTTCTATCCATGTGGAATAAATGAGCGGCTTCTGCTTGGCCTTCTTGGCAATATCACCCCTTTCACAGCAGACTCCTTACCTTTCCTGGTGGTTACTCCATACACCTCCTATACTTCCAGGACAACACTTCAGATCTAAGCTAGTCCACATTAGAATTGGGTCCTAAAGTGCTGTGCTTAGTCACTCAGTCATGTCCGACTCTTTGTGATCCTGTGGACTATAGCCCACCAGGCTCCTCTGTCCATGGGGATTCTCTAGACAAGAATACTAGAGTGGGTTGTCATGCCCTCCTCCAGGGGATTTTTCTGACCCAGGGATCGAACCCAGGTCTCCTTCATTGTAGGCAGATTCTTTACCATCTGAGCCACCAGGGAAGCCCTTAAATATCTGGTTTCTCTTTTTTTGTCTGACTCCTCGCGACCCCGTGGACTGTAGCCCATCTACAAGGCTCCTCAGTCCTTGGTATTCTCCAAGCAAGAGTACTGGAGTGAAAGTAAATTGGGTATTTACTTGCTTACTTTAATTTTTAAACTGAGTTGTAGTTATTTGCAGCATTATATTAGTTTCAGGTGTACAACAGTGATTTGAAATTTTTTAGAGATTATATTCCATTTAAAGTCATTATAATTAAGAGGTTGGGATTGGGGGCTTCCCTGGTGACTCAATAGTAAAGAATGCACCTGCCAATGCAGGAGACATGGGTTGGATCCTGATCTGGCAAGATCCACGAGTCTCCCATGCACCGCAACTATTGAGCTTGTGCTCCAGAGCCTGAGAGCCATAACTACTGAGCCCAGGTACCGCAACTGCTGAAGCCCCAGCGCCTGTGCTCCACAAGAGGGTAGTCCTCTTGCCACAACTGGAGAAAGCCCTCGCAGCAACAAAGACCCAGCACACCCAAAAATAAATAAATAAATACAATTATTTTTCTTAAGAGGTTGGGATTAACGTATGTACACACTACTATATATAAAATAGATAAGCCACACGGGCCTATTGTGTAGCACGAGGAACTATACTCAGTATTTTGTAATAACCTATAAGGAAAAAAAACAGATATATATGTATGTATAACTGAATCATTTTGCTGTACACCTGAAACTAACACAACATTGTCAATCAACTATGCTTTAATAAAAAATTAATTAAAAACTATTATAAAATATTGGCTATGTTTCTTGTGAGTACCCTGAATCTTTGTAGTTTATTTGTTTTATATGTACTAGTTTGAACCTCGTAATCCTCTACCTCTATCTTGCCTCCATGGTATTTAAATGCACATATATTTGCACTCCACTATGAGGTCTGAAAATTGGTATTGTTTTAGTGTCATCTTATAAAATTCTGGAGCCTCTCAAACAGCCCCTGGGTATAAGAAAAAGGCCATTATACCTGCAGTACTATTTAAGTTGGTTTGAATTGAGCATTGTTTTTTTATTTGCACAGGGAATGAGCACAGCTGATCCTGCCTCTGTGGCCACTGCACAGGTCCACTCTGCAGCCACCTCTTCATTGGGAAATTGTTCTGGGACTCTGCCTGCCATTTGATAAGCTCATTTCCTGGTTGTACATCTGCCTTTGAGAGTTCAAGCTAGATCTTATTCAGAAACTAAATGACGTGGCAGCCTTGCAGAGTGTGGTCGTCACCAAATTGTGACATGAGAAACACTGAGGCCTCAACTCAAGTAGGTCAAGTGATCACTAGGAATATATGTTTGTTAAAAATCCTAAGTATCTACCATCTTCTCATATAAGCATCTACAAATTCTTGGGCTTGCCAATTCAAATTTAGTTTATTTGGGACTTCCCTAGCGGTCCAGTAGTTAAGACTCTGTGCTTCCACTGCAGGTGGTGAGAGTTCAGTCCTTGGTGGGGAACTAAGATCCTGCATGCCATACTGTGCCACCAAAAGAAAAAAAGGAAACTGTAATTTGTCCTTTATACACAGTGTATTTTTTAACACCTTAAAGCAAGATATTCATTATTTCCTACCATTTCTGAGGATCAGGAACCTGAAAATGGCTTAGCTGTGTAGTTCTGGCTCAGAGTCTCTCGTGAGGTCGCGTTGAGGCTGTTGGTCAGGGTTGTCTTCATCCCCAAGCTCATAGGAAGCTGAAGAATCCACTCCCAGCTCCCTCTCTTGGTAACTGGTTAGCATCTTCAGTTCTTAGCCAGCGACCGGCACAAGACTTCAGTCCCTTGTTTCATGGACCCTCCACTGGGCTGCTCACAAGAAGCTGGTCTTCTTTCCTCAAACTGAGACTTGAGAGAAACTGAGTGAACAAGAGGGTGGGAGCCAATAGACATCCACGATGGAAGCCAAGGTTTCTCATACCCTAAATCTCAGGAGCGACACCTCCACTTCTGTCATATGCTACCAGGCATGCAGTCCAATCCTGGTGAAACTGCAAACAGCATTTTGCCTTGTAGTACTAGTGCTCCAAGGTGGTGATTAATAGAAAGAATATATAGATTAAAATATTTAAATAAATAATGTGCATGTATATTGAAACTGAATGCTTTTTAAAAATTTAATTGATAGAGTATAATCAAAAAGCCTGGGGGGAAAAAAGGGCTGGAGATCACTGTCCCAGAAAAGAAATCCTGCTTTGGAAATATTTCCCAGGTGCCATTGTTCTTAGTCTTTTATATGTATCCCCACAATTACTCTTCATGACCCTATAAGGCAGGAATTAGTATTATTCACACTGTAGAGCTGAGCAAAGCAAAGCAGAGAGGTTAAATAACTTTTCCAATGTCACACAGCTACCAAGTGTTGCTGCTATTGCTAGTGCTGCTAAGTCACTTCAGTCGCGTCCGACTCTGTGCAACCCCATAGACGGCAGCCTACCAGGCTCCCCCGTCCCAGGCATTCTCCAGGGAAGAACACTGAGTGGGTTGCCATTTCCTTCTCCAACGCATGAAAGTGAAAAGTGAAAGTGAAGTTTCTCAGTAGTGTCCGACTCTTAATGACCCCATGGACTGCAGCCTACCAGGCTCCTCCGTCCATGGGATTTTCCAGGCAAGAGTACTGGAGTAGGGTGCCATTGCCTTCTCCAACCAAGTGTTGAACAAGATGCAAATCCAAGTAAACTAAGTTAAGAAAATTCTCCTGCTCTTCATTCCTCTCAATATCCTCTAACAACCCAGTTTTCTCTTCCATTAACTATGCTCTTAGATTTTCTTGGATGATGATAAGTAATGGGGAAACAAAAAGATATAAAATGTGGTCTCATTCTTGGGGATCTTGTGTGATGTGTGAATGAATTAATAACCAGTCATTAATGCCAGTTATTAATTTCTAGTTATAAAGCACAAGTCACTTTCTATGGACTTAACTGAAGAAAACTGATTTTCCTTACCTTTGTCAAAGAGGTCTCCAGTCTTTTTGATTGTATGTGTGCTTGTGTGCTTAATCACTTCAGTCGTGTCTGACTCTTTGTGACCCTAAGGACTGTAGCCTGTTAGGCTCCTCTGTCCATGGGATTCTCCAGGCAAGAATACCATGCCCTCCTCCAGGGGATCTTCCCGACCCAGGAATCGAACCCATGTCTCTTTTGTCTTCTGCATTGCAGGCAGATTCTTTTAACCGCTGAGCCACCAGGGAAGCCCTCTTGATTGTGTACACCATCAATTTTTAAAACTTGCACATTCAGATTCGATATATTATACACATTTATACTAATTCATAAATATTTCACTTACATTGCTATGGGGCTTCCCTGGTGGCTCAGAGGTTAAAGCGTCTGCCCGCAATGCGGAAGACCCAGGTTCGATCCCTGGGTCGGGAAGATATCCTGGAGAAGGGAATGGCAACCCACTCCAGTGCTCTTGCCTGGAGAATCCCATGGAGGGAGGAGCCTGGTGGGCTACAGTCCACGGGGTCGCAAAGAGTCGGCCACGACTGAGCAACAAGTACTAGTACTACGTTGCTATAGAACTTATATGTCAGGTATATCATATCGTGTACTCAAATTAGTAATTTAGATAGGGTGAGCTTAAATTCATTTAAACAGAGGTCTCTCTGTTTTCTTCATGCCCTTCATGAGTCCTGAGAACCCACCTGTTAAGGGCAGGCCTCAGAGACGCACCTTTGTGTCACTCTGAACAGCTGCTCATGGAAGATTCCTGAAGAATCTCAGTCACAGAATTCCCGAGTTTGTAACAGGAGGGAAAGGGGCAGCGCACAACTTTTGAAAGAAAGGCAGAGCCCAAGGACACAACATAAACTGACTAGAATCGAATGGGACTAAGTTGGCAGATAAAACTAGACCTTGATCCTCAATCAGCAAGTGAAATGACCCACCAGAGGTGCCATGACAGTTCAAAGGCACTGTTAAAAGACAAAGGTGTGGGCAGTGGCCCAAGCCTGGAAATCCCCGCCCCTTCTCCGAAATGGTTGCAATAATCCTCCCACTCATTCAGTACAGTTCAGTGGCTCAGTCATGTCCGACTCTGTGACTCGATGGACTGCAGGCTCGCCACTCCCACTCATCAGCATATGAAATTACCCAGCTTCTAAAAACTAATCACGCCAAATTTCGGGGCACACGCACCCTCGCTGATGGCCCACACTCTGCCTGTGGAGTGTGCTTCTCTCTGAATCTGAATAAATCCACTTCTTACCTATCACTTTGTCTCTCATTGAGACATCAAGAACCTGAGCTTCATTAGGTCCTGAAACCAGGTACTGTGGGTTTTGGCTGGGTCTGAGTTCCTGCCATGTGGGTTCAAGTCCCAATCTGAGGTAAACAGTTTCAAGTTTGTGGGAAATTATGACTGTAAGGTTCACCTGGAAGAGAGAATCTGAAATGAAGGTGCTCTAATGATCATATCCTTATAATTACTTTCCAAGTAGTTCTCCTCATTCTCTTGATCTTAAGGGCAGTTTCAGTTTGTTACTATTGTTTCTGTCAATGCTTCCTCTGGAAAAAAAGTCCTCCACGTGGAAGCCTGTAATACAATTGATCTCATTCTTGTTCGTCTGTTAATGCTCCTCGACAAAATTGCCACCTACAATTGGCCAAGACAGCTTTTTTTGACCCTACAATTGTTGGTGAAATAAGTCACTTTCATTTTTTATTTTTCAAATGTCTGTTTATTTATGTATTTATTTGGTTGTGGCAGGTGTTAGTTGCAGCATGCTAGATTTTTAGCTGTGGCATGCGGCATCTAGCTCCCTGAGCAGGGATCGAACCTGGACCCCCAGCATGGGGAGCCCAGGGTTTTAGCCACTAGACCACTAGGAAAGTCCATAAATCACTTGAAACAAACAAACAAAAAACAAACAAACACAAAAACAAACAGGAAAAAAGCCAGATGTACCAGTTTATGTGTCAGATTTATCAAAAGTATAATTTCATTATCCTTGGGCCCTGCCCAGGTCAGCCCCTTCTCCTCTCTAAGCTCCCCACTTCACCCCCTCCAAAGAGACCCATCATTGTGCTTGCTTCTCCGAGAGTCTAGGGGTTCCAGGACACAGCTCAGGCTGCTGGAGGTGCCAGGAAGAGTGAGGAATCCTAGGTAAGCCTCCCCCCAGTGAAGTCCCTCCCTTGTCCTTGGATTCCCTGGGCTGGCAGAGGAATTCTGGAGAACACCAGAGAAGGGGAGCTCAGGGGGGTGGGGCCGGATGGGGACAGATAAGGGACTTCAAATCAGAACAGCAGTTTCTACAGTGAATTATGAACCAGACCAAAGAAAGTTATAAAGAGGGAGTGACAGGACACAAACTGAACTGCAGTTTAGGAAAGAACTCAGAACTCAGGGCCAAGGCCAAACATTTTTATCAGCTCCACCCACTTTCGCTTCCACTATGGCTTGTGTGGGAGGGACGAGACTCCCATTTAGCTATCTGCTTGGCTTTGACCTTTATCTGATAATGCAGTTAAAAGGAGTTGCTTTTGCAACTTACGCTGAGAAAAATCAGTAACGGATTATCTAATAAAAGCAATCATTCTTAACTCAATGGCTAATTTGTTCAGACCAAACACATCTCCCAGAAATCAAAGAAGCCTGGGAGTCAAGGGCCAACTGGAAATTAGCTCCTTGAGCCATTTCTTTTCAGGAATAGGGCAAGTTCAGTGTCTTCCTTCCCACACTGGCAAAGGAGCTATTCAAACTGTTCAAATCTTTAAAAATCCTCTTACCTTGCCTCTCGGCCACCAAATTTAGGCATACCATTATTATGAAAAGAGGTTAAGATGGGATTTTTCTTTGCAAATCTCCAAAGTGTCCAGAAACCATTTCGCTTGAATACAATGAAATGTGGGAAATAAAAAGTCTCAAATGAACGTTTCTGGGGTAAGTCTAGCTCCACTGCAAGGGTCTGAGTCTTACTCTGCTAAAGAAATCAGCTTCAAATATTTGTGGCTGTCATGTGTTGGCTGAGAACTTTACCATTACTGGTGCTTTTGAAAGATATGATTCTAAAGGGTTATTAATTTCTTAATCTTAGGGAGTATTTTGTTGCATTGCCTTGCATGTTGCAAATGTTTATACAAAAGCAAATATATAATGTATAATAGTATTTTTAAACTACAGGCCAAAGAAGGGTGTGGATTTTTCTAAATACAGAAACTATAAACCGTTTAAAGGTCAATTTTGTTCGAGTTAAATTTACCCTAGGAAATTAGCATTTTAAAACCCAAGTGCCTTTCCTCTTTTTTCTTTATCTGACATCCGATATAATATTGCTGGATTCCTATACGTACTTCGCTCACTAAGGCCATGCTAAATGCTGGTGATGAGAGAAGCAGAAAATGGAGGGACCTTTGCAGAAACTGTCCTTGAGACTAAGATGTTCCTCTCAGCTCATCTCCCTTGCTTCATTTCTTGTTTGATCTGGTTCCTGCGAGGCCTTTCACAAGCAGGATAATTTGGAAATGATATTGGCCAGGACAATTCTAGGTGGATCTACAACTTCAGTGGCAGATGAAGCTAAGGAGTTAAAAGAACGTATTTACACAGCAGGACACAGTCAGAAATCTATTGTTTCTGTATTTTATCAAGTCTGATTGTCTGAGTTAACAAGCTTAGAAGCAAAACAAAACACCAACCAACACCATGCGTTAGTTGCTCAGCTGTGCCTGACTCTTTGCAACCCCATGGACTGTAGCTACTGTGTCCATGCAATTCTCCAGGCAAGAATACTAGCGTGGGTTGCCATTCTCTTCAGAGGACCTAGGGATCAATCAAACCCAGGTCTCCTGCATTGCAGGCAAATTCTTTACTAACACTGAATTGACATCTAATTGGTCTTAGTTTTTATTTTACAGAGCATTTCAAGGGTGCTGGAAAGTTGAGGAAACTGCAAACTAAATAAAAACAGGTATCTTGGACCTTTATTTTAGCCCATTCGAGAATACATATTTTATAGTTTTTTAATTAAAAGTTTTAAGTTAATTGTAGACATGCAGCAGTTGCAAGAAATAGTAGAGAGAGAGCATATATACCTTTCACCCAGTTCCCCCCATGGTAACATCTTATAAAATTGTAGTACACATCACTCAGGATATTGACATCGATACAGTCAAGGTACAGAACATTCCCATCCCACAAACAGACCTTTTGTTGCAGTATTTATAGCCATGCCCACTCTGTCCTCCCCTACCCACCCTTCTCTAACCCTCGGCTACCCCTAGTCTCTTCACTTTTACAATTTTGCATGTCAAGACTGTCATATGATGGAGTCAAATAGTATATAACCTTTTGGGAGGTAATTTCATTGGGACTGATGGTTTTCTTTCAGCATAATTCTCCGGAGATTTGTCCACATTGCTGCATGTCTGGGGAGTTCGTTTCTTTTCACTATTGGGCAGCATTTCATGGTGTAGAGACATACCACAGTTGATTTAACCATTGAATATAAAGGACATCTGGCTCGTTTTCCTTTGGGGCTACTATAAACACTTACGCACAGGTTTTGGTGTTAACCTAAGTCTGTAAAGGTCCAAAGTGCAGTTGCTGGGTCCGTGTTTTCCACAGAAGCTGGAACATTTTACATCTCACCAGCAATATGTGAGTTCTCTAGCTTTCTGCATCCTCACCAGCATTTGATGTTGTTGCTATTTTTTATTTTAGCTATCCTCACAGTTGAATGATAATATCCATTGTGGTTTTAGTTTCCTTTCTCCAAGTTGTACATTTTTTAATGTACTTATTTACCAGGTGTATATCCTTTTAGGTGAAATGTGTCTTCAATTCTTTTACCCATTTTCTAGCTGGATTTTTTTTTAAGTGTTGAGATTTGATAAATCCTTATGCAAGTCTTCCTCAACTCACAATGAAGTTACATCCCAATAAACCCATGGTAAGTTGAAAACATCATAAGTCAAAATTCATTTAATACACTTAAACTTTAGAACATAGTTTTATCTTGTCGTTCAGTTGCTAAGTTGTGTCCAACTCATTGCGACTCCATGGTCTGTAGCACACCAGGCTCCACTATTTCCAGGAATTTGCTCAAATTCATGTTCTTTGCAACCCACTCCACTACTCTTGCCTGGAAAATCCCATGGATGGAGGAGCCTGGTAAGCTTCAGTCCATAGGGTCATGAAGAGTCAGATACCACTGAGCGACTTCACTTTCACTTTTCACTTTCATGCATTGGAGAAGGAAATGGCAACCCACTCCAGTGTTCTTGCCTGGAGAATCCCAGGGACCGCAGAGCCTGGTGGGCTGCCATCTATGGGGTCGCACAGAGTCGGACATGACTGAAGTGACTCAGCAGCAGCAGCAGCAGCAGCAGCATGTTCTTTGAGTCAGTGATACTATCTAACTATCTCATCCTCTGCTGCCCCTACTCCTTTTGCCTTCAATATTTCTCAGCATCAGGGTCTTTCCAATGAGTCAGCTCTTTGCCTCAGGTATCTAAAGTTTTGGAGCTTCAGCTTCAACATCAGTCCTTTCAATGAATATTCAGGCTTGGTTTCCTTTAGGATTGACCAGTTTGATCTTTCTGTAGTCCAAGGGACTCTCAAGAGTCTTCTCCAGCACCACAATTCGAAAGCATCAATTCTTCAGTATTGGTCTAACTCACCTTAAATGTGCTGGGAACTGTGGCTTCCTGCCACTGCCCAGTATCACAAGAGGCAGGTACTGCATATCACTAGCTTAGGAAAAGGTCTTCCTGGTGGAAAGGAAAGCTTCCCTAGTGGCTCAGACGGTAAAGCGTCTGCCCGCAATGCTGGACACCCGGGTTCGATTCCTGGGTCAGGAAGATCCCCTGGAGAAGGAAATGGCAATCCATTCCAGCACTCTTGCCTGGAAAATCCCATGGACGGAGGAGCCTGATAGGCTACAGTCCATGTGGTCTCAAAGAGTCTGACATGACTGAGCGACTTTACTTTCACTTTCAGGAAAAGATCAAAATTCGAACTACAGTTTCTACTGAATGAGTATCACTTTCATGCCACCATAAAGTCCAAAAACTGTAACTCGAGCCATCTTAAGTCAGTGACCTTCATACATCTAAATACTAATTCTTTATTGGATCTGTGATTTGCAAATATTTGCTCCCAATCTGTAGCTTATCTTTTCAGTCTCTAAAGCTTTTAATTTTGAAGAAGCATAATTTATCAGTTTTTCCTCTTACAGATGATGCTTTTTGCCTGGGCCGAGATCCCTAGGATTTTCTCCTATGTTTTATTTTTTTCCCTAAAAGTATTACAGTCTCATGTTTTACATTTAAGTTTCTGATCCCTTTTGAGTTAATCTTTTAAAATAAGATGTGTGCTTTAGGTCAAGGTTAGTTTTTAGCCTATGGAGGTCCAGTTGTTCTAGCATTGTTTGTTAAAAAGACTATTTCCCTCAATTGAATTGCTTTTGAACTTTTGAAAAACTCAGTGGTTCACATTTGTATGGGCTTATTGAAATTTTTATAAAATTATTTTACATTTATTCTAAAAACATTTAGCAAGTCAACTTAAAAGAATGCGAAAAAAAAAAGTTAGCTGAACTTATCTGCCTTTCTTCAATTTATTCAGAGTTAAGATGCTTATCAGTTCACACTGATTATTTTCATGACTTGAAGGCATGTGGGTTTTGGTAATCAAATATTTTTCTATAGTGGTTAAATTCTGTATTTAAGAACAAATATTCAACATTTCATAACCTAATGGTTTTCTGCCTAGGAATATGATAAGTAGTATATAATTGAATATAGATGATTTTATATTTATCTATAACTATATACTGAAATAACCATCTTCTTTGGCATGATTTTTAAAAATACAGTCTCACTATAAGATATTCCCACTGTAAAACAAAATTCATTATGCCATGAAACCCTATATTGGGATCCAAGTAGATTGATTTTCTTGGAAGAATTAGATTGAATATGTATAATTATAATGGTTCTAAAACATAGACTTTCCCATCTCATAATATCATTAAAAAAAATGGTGCTGAATGGAAATTGCTTTTTCCCCATATCCTTGCTTATTACAATCAACTATTAATTCCCATCAGGAAGCCAGGTGGAATCAAGAAAACCAGTTCAATTTCAAGGTCCTAAAGTAGTGGTTCTCAGCCTCTGGCTACACATTAGCATAACCTGGGGAGCTTTTCAAGCCCCCCACTCCACCCTCCATCCCCCCACCAATACCTATGCAGCACCCTGGGCCAATTAAATCAGAATCTCTGGGTTAGGTATTAGAATTTGCTTGAAGTCCCAGGTTATTCCAGTATGCAGCCATGTTTGAGAACTGTTCGTCAATGGTTAAAGTCTCTTCTTTTGTTTATTTCTTTATGAAGCATTGTATTACTATAATTATCACTCAATACTGTGAATGCAGTATACTGGGTTGTCATAATCTACTATGTGAAATTATATCTTTCAGGTTTCACTCTTCCTTGGATAATTTAAAATTTTCTATCATTCTTTTTATTCTCTTGGCAAGAGTAACACATGTTCAATGTAGAAAATTTGGGAAAAGAAACAGGCAACCATAATGAAAGGGAAAAAAGTCATTTTAAATTCCATCATCCAGAAATAATTATAATAATATTCTAGTTTTCTTATTAGGCATATCCACTTACATTAACATATATATTCAGCTTTTATTCTTTAAAATTGAGATGTTACTGTAAATACAGTTTTATAAGTTATTTTAAAAATCTAATAAATGCAAAAAATAATATCAATAGCAAAAAGTATGAAATTAATATTATTTTTGCAATTGTCATAATTTTTACAGTTTCACACACACACTTTGATCTGGGTCATGGATATAAATAGGTAATGCTGCTGCTGCTGCTAAGTCGCTTCAGTCATGTCCCACTCTGTGCGACCCCATAGACGGCAGCCCACCAGGCTCCCCCATCCCTGGGATTCTCCAGGCAAGAACACTGGAGTGGGTTGCTGTTTCCTTCTCCAATGCATAAAAGTGAAAAGTGAAAGTTAAGTCACTCAGTCGTGTCCGACTCAGCGACACCATGGACTGCAGCCCACCAGGCTCCTCCGTCCATGGGATTTTCCAGGCAAGAGTACTGGAGTGGGGTGCCATTGCCTTCTCCAAAACAGGTAATACATACTCTTTAATAAGTCATTTCATATTGCTATTAATACAAAACAACATTTAAGGCATATGACTACACTTTCCATAATATGTTTCCCTCTAAATTGACAAATTACTGCAATCATATGTAGATTTGGAATTATGGCCAAAAATGCATCATTCCTAGCCAAACTAACAGCTATTATGTAAAGATAATAAATCAATTTTTTTCTAAATCCTTCAACTACTCAGACTAGAATAAGGATATGAACCAGGAAAAATATACAAAGTGAACATAGATTTATTGAATACGGAATAAAACTGCCTTTCTCTAATTCAGATTCAAATGCCAATTTAATTTTTACTCTCTAGATTTCAATGGGAGGAAAGAATATTCGATATTGAATACTTAGGAGTCATATAAGCAAAAAGAAATTTTTTTAAATAAAAATCACTTGTTAGTCAACTATACTTCAATTTAAAAAAAAAGCAAAACTATTCCCCAAAAAATTACAGAGGGAGAAATACTTCTGAACTTATATCATGAGGCTAGCATCACCCTGATACCAAAAGTAGACAAAGATATTACAAAAAAAGAAAATTATAGGCCAGTATCACTGATGAACATGATGCAAAAATGCTCAACAATTATATGAGCAATCTGAATTCAATAATACATTAAAAGAATCATACAGTATGATCAAATGGAGTATGTAGTTAATACTGCTATATGTTATATATGAAAGTTAAAGCAGTAAATCCTGAGAGTTCCCATAACATGGAATAATATTTTTTGTTTGTTCTTTTAAAATTCTGTATCTATATGAGATGATGGAAGTTTACTAAAGTTACTGTGGCAATCATTTCATGACGCATGTAATTCAAATCATGCTGTACATCTTAAACTTACACAGTGCTCTATGTCAATTAAATCTAAATGAAATTGGAAAAATCAATCAATAAATAAAAATTAAAATCATAGCAACTAGAGAAAAGCCTACAAAGGAATGAAGACCCAGCACAGCCATAAATAAATAAACCTTAAAAAAAAAGAATTTCCAAGAGCATGCTAAGTCATTTCAGTTGTGTCCGACTCTGTGCGACCCCATAGACGGCAGCCCACCAGGCTCCCCCGTCCCTGGGATTCTCCAGGCAAGAACACTGGAGTGGGTTGCCATTTCCTTCTCCAGTGCATGAAAGTGAAAAGTGAAAGTGAAGTTGCTCAGTCTTGTCTGACTCTTAGCGACGCCATGGACTGCAGCCCACTAGGCTCCTCTGTTCATGGGATTTTCCAGGCAAGAGTACTGGAGTGGGGTGCCATTGCCTTCTCCATCCAAGAGCATAATAACAATATATCCAAGTGATTGTTCCACTTTTCAGTTTCCATTAATTTGGTAGCATAAGCAGATGCAGATTTTGGAATTTTTTAATGTAATTAATTATGTGCCTGATGAACTGGAGAGAAGGAAGGAGAAGTGTGTCTAGTTTCACTACTGATTTTCTATCTTTTATCCTGATTTATCACAGCTATCCCTTGTAGACATAAGGCATTTGTAGGAGTGACAAGAAGTTATTATTTTTTTTTAAAAGGCAGCTTATAGAATTGAGATCAGTCCCGAGAATACAGAATCTAAAGACATGGACCAAGATTAGGATGGGAGCTCTATAAAATGGAATAAAATAGTCAATCTGTCTTGTACACAATTTTAGTAATTCTTGTTTTTCCCACTGGGTTCTTAATCACAAAAAAATAGTTGAAGCATCTTTTAATGTCAAAGACAACGTATAGCAGGCTAATATTAAATATTCACAGAGATTTATGTTAATAGAGGAACATAAAAATCTGTCAGTAATTTACAATGTATGTCTCTGTAGTGTCTTTTCTTGAGTAAATGGTGTTGACTTAAACCAGTTTTCAGCTTTAAAAAGTCCCAAGCATTTTGCCTGGCACTCAACTCAGTACGAGTTTGTTGAATTAATAGGTCAAAATACATTTTTTAATGTTGATTCTCTGGCGGCTCAGACAGTAAAGAATCTGCCTGCAATGCAGGAGACCTGGGTTCGATCTCTAGGTTGGGAAGATCCCCTGGAGGAGGGCATGGCAACCCACTCCAGTATTCTTGCCTGGAGAATCCCATGGACAGAAGAGCCTGGTAGACTAATGCTTGATCTTCCCTGGAGTGAAGAAACTTTCCAGATGCCTTCAGGTACCCTCCATAAATGTGTCTTGAGAAATTCTCTCTTCGTATTGGGGAAATCATTTACTATATTTGGGTTCTAGTCACTCCATGGTGGGTGAAGAGCAGCCCAATTCAAGAAAACTGAGAAACCAAAGCTATATTGGCTTATTGGGGACTGCTTTTCAATTGTATTCATTTACTTATTCATTTATAGTTAGACATATCTTGAGCAAAGTGGTGGGAGCTATGTTAAACTAGTTCTCTGTAAATAATTGTTTCTATAAAGTTTTCCACAGTGGCTGGTGACCAGTGGGGGAGATGTGCATTCGTGCTAAGTCACTTCAGTCGTGTCCAACTCTGCGAGACCCTATGGACTATAGCCCACCAGGCTGCTCTGTCCACGGGATTCTCCTGGCAAGAATACTGGAGTGGGCTGCCATTCCCTCTTCCAGATCTTCAGACCCAGGGATCAAACCTGTGTCTCTTATGTCTCTTGCATTGGCAAGCAGGATCTTTACCACTCGCGCCACCTGCGAAGCTTCCTGGGAGTGGGGTATATGTATATATAAATGATATGAATGAAAGAACCGCTCCCTCAAACAATGCTCCTGGGAAGCCTCATCTCATGGTTCCCTCCCTTTGTTACTTTAGAGTAATCTTGATTTAAGTCAGTTTTAAATTTTGGCCAGTTTTAAATCTTGGTAAATAAAACAGGGACTTCTCTGATAGCTCAGTCGGTACAGAATCTGCCTGCAATGCAGAAGATCCCCGTTCAATCCCTGGGTCAGGAAAATCTGCTAGAGAAGGAATAGGCTACCCACTCAAGTATTCTTGGGCTTCCTTTGTGGCTCAGCTGGTAAAGAATCTGCCTGCAATGCAGGAGACTTGGGTTCAATCCTTGGATTGGGAAGATCCCCTGGAGAAGGGAAAGGCTACCCACTCCAGTATTCTGGCCTAGAGAATTCCATGGACTGTATGGTCCATGGGGTCGCAAAGAGTCGGACATGACAGAGTGATTTTCACTTTCAAATGAAACAGACATATGGACAGCTGGCTTAATACTTAACCCCAAAGCAATATATTCCTTAAAAGTTAGAATAGTAACAGTTGCCTATATACATAATACATACCTACAGGAGGTTGGCCTTTAGCTGGGGGTGCCATGCTGTGTCACCTGGGGAGTGAAAGTGTGGAGTCCTAACCACTGGACCACCAGGGAACTCCCCTGACCTTTAAGCTTAATCTGTATGTTGAACTTTTTCTGTAGTTTCTACATGAGTGTTGGTTTATTAGCTACTCATGAATTGAATACAATTACTAACTTTTCTAGTTTTCTATTTAATAATCAGCAAATGCAGGAGAGTAGGAGTTGGGCTCTTAGATGACTTAGGAATCTTGATATAAGTAATTGCTTCAGGAAAAAATAGACTTTAAGGAAAATAAGTCATAAGCGGTAGTTTCACGGGAGAAGAGGTACTAGGTTATGTGAAATTGTCAGAAGGTTCTGTATGGAGAAAATGATCTGTGGGTTAGAGTGTTGGTTTTAAATTCCGTTTTAAACACTCTAGTAATTACTGTGCTTTCAAGGGGCTGGAGTCAACGTTAACACTTGGGAACTATATTTTGGTGTGCACACAAGATGCCCAGCTATGACTCTAACTTTTATTGGCAAATCTTGCGTGACCTGTCTTTCTGGAGAAGTAAGCATGCGACAGGCATACAAGTTCAGCCTGCTGTAACGGCGACGTGTATTTGTTTTTGAGAAATCTCAAACTGTTTTTATTAACTCTCTCAGGGAAATGACTACCACCAACTGCCCCCATGGGAGGAGATGTGCAGGGACACCTGCGTCCTGCTGTTTGGAGGAGACAGGGTTGCTGGCGAGGAAACGAGATATCGAGGTAACTGACATCTGTGGACTGAGAAGTGCAAACTAGAGACCAGCTGCCTGCCTCTCCACGGCTGCCACTGATGCCAGTAATTCTGAAGGCATCTCCAAAACTCTTGAAAAGAAAAGCTGGGTGGCTTGACTTGGAGTCTTGAGTGAGAGGTACAGTAATGCTGCAGTAGGCATATAATGGGCACTCGCTAAATACGTGTTGAAAGAGTGAAGGAGTGAATAAGATTTGAATACTGTTTTGAAGCACTAAGTAGCATGTCCAATAGGCTGGGACATCCCATTGCTGGGGATAATACATAACAAAACCACTCTTCTTTACAAAAATAGCAAACAGCAGATGCACACTGTTATGTACAAAATAGATCACCAACCAGGACCTACTACATAGCATAGGGAACTAAACTCAGTATCTTATAATAACCTACAATGGAAAAGAATCAATGAATTACTTTGCTGTACACCTAAAACTAACACAACATTGTAAATCAACAATCAATGTAAGTAAAATTTTTATTACATTTCAATAACATTTTTTCAAAATTGATGAATACATCAAAAAATAAAATTAATGAAGCGTCTAAAAAAATAACAAAGAGTAATTCCCAGTCTGTGAGTAAAATGGAAAGGATTCTTTGGTCCGTCTTAAAACCAAAGGAACTTAACGTGTGTGTGTGTGTCTGAAGCTCTAACACTTTGACCACCTGGTGTGAAGGGCTGACTCACTGGAAAAGATCCTGATGCTGGGAAAGGCTGAGAGCAAGAGGAGAAGGGGACAACAGAGGACGAGATAGTTGGATGGCATCACTAACTTAATAGACATGAGTTTGAGCAAGCTCTGGGAGATGGTGAAGGACAGGGAAGCCTGGCATGCTGCAGTCCATGGGGTCACAAGGAGTTGGACACGACTGAGCAACTGAACAACAACTTAATGTGTGTTTGTGTGAATCTACAAAGGAGTCCATTATTCTTAATACCTCCTTATCATGGTGCTGTTTCAGGCAGAACAGGAAGTACTAGAACAAGCACATTTCTTAAAGTAAGATTTTGCATTTATAAACTAAGAATCTGAGCATTTCACAGCCTGAAAAATAAACACAAAGCAAACAATTGCTAGTCTAATCAGACATTGGCAGTGTCTTACTTTGCATGTGGGTTGTACGTTGCTGGCTTGAAATCTTTGACCTTGTAATCTCTTCTGAAAATTCAGAGATTAAGTGAGATGTGAAAAGCTTCAAGATTTTCCTGCTGCTGCTGCTGCTAAGTTGCTTCAGTCATGCCCGACCCTGTGCGACCCCATAGACAGCAGCCCACCGGCCTCCCCTTGTCCTTGGGATTCTCCAGGCAAGAACACTGGAGTGGGTTGCCATTTCCTTCTCCAATGCATGAAAGTGAAAAGTCAAAGTTAAGTCGCACCAGGCTGCAGCCCACCAGGCTCTTCCATCCATGGGATTTTCCAGGCAAGAGTACTGGAGTGGGGTGCCATCGCCTTCTCCCAAGATTTTCCTAGGAACTGAATAAATATAACCTCACAGAATGGAAAGTTTTGATAGTATTTGTACTACCTAATGATACATTTTCATCTGTGCTGACATTAATCATTCTCAAATAGGTTTTAACACCATTTTCCTTCTTAACATCCTAGATGAGGTCTAAATGCACTTTTCACCCACATCCGTGAGAAAAGAGAGAGCACGTTTGAAACTTCCCACAGAAGGGGAGTAACCTGTTGGGGAGTGGTTCCAAAAGATGGAATCTGCTCTTCCAGCTACCAGCTGTGAATCCTTGAGGGCCTGATTTAACCTTTCTGGGCCTATTTTCTCTCACTATATTGATAACCTGAGAACAATAGGATCTACACTGTAGTACTGCTCTAAGGATGAAATGTGATTGTACACACAAAGTACCCTCACAATGTCTGGTACAGAGTAAGTACTCAAATGTTTCCTCAGTAATCCAAAATTTAAGTCAAAATGTGTGAAATGCTCAAAAATTCGGAAAACCAACCATTTTGGGAATAGACTGCTTCTTAAATGTCAGATTCCAGAGAAATGTATGTACTGCTATGTACTCCTTTCAGAAAATAATAAATTCAGAAAAATTGTGTGTTGGATAACTAACCTATGGTTCCCCGGCCGTTTTACTACATGTAATTAATTAGGCACAGATATTCTGGTGCCCAACTGCTGTTTACATCAATTCTCCTGCCACTGAGTCCCAAATCTGGATATGTATCTAGTATTGGGGCAATATTCCACAAGTTTCATTTGTAATGAGATTCTGTGAAAATCGAAGCGCTTAGCTGCGGGTTAAAACTGGGCTAATTTTTTTTTTTTTTTTTCCAGCCCCACTGTCTTCATGCTTACCTCCCGGGTGATTCCATTAACATTTTCATTTAGTTCAAATATATACCGACTGCCTGCTATATTCATACAACAAGCCTTCCTTTCAGGAGTAGGAAGGGACAGAATGCAAGGCCCTGATGCTGTTATTATGGGAAGTCTTTATCTATGGAGAAACACTGACGGCAAATGGACAGATCCGTGTGATCCTGTTTCAGCCGTGCGCAAGCGAGAGGTGGCCTGGACTCCAGCATCATGCTCTTAAGGACAGGCACATTTCCAGTAACAGTCTCACTTCCCCGATTTCCCGGGGAAGGAGGGGAGCGGTGTTGCCGATGGCATCGCCTGATATCACTTGTTCTGGGTGATAGGAGAGCGTGGGGCCGCCTGGCCCACCTCATCCGTGGTCTGATTGCATTAACCTCTTGGTTCCCTGCTCCTGCCACGTGAGGTGCCCTAATATGGTCAGACTCCGGCGGAGCCCAGGAGCGCTTGCCTTTCTCCGGCTCGCTCCCGGCGAGGAGGCAGGAACGCACGTTCAGTGGCAAGCAGTCCGAAGGAAAACGGGCATCTAGGTTCGCATCTGGGAGAGTTGAGAGTGGGCTGCAGCAGAAGCCTTGCCTCAGGTCATCCATCATTTAATAACCACCTCCGCCGCCAGCGACTCCGATCTCCCCTGGGGGGCTCCCTTTTCTCGTTCTCCCCTCACTTTCGGGGAGGCACCCCTGGGTGGACCCCTAGCTGCAGTCCTGATAGGAATGGGAGGCGCCCTGGGGGTCGCGGTGGGCGGCTCGCCGAGGCTCCGGCTGCTCTTCGGGTCCTAGCAGCCTGGGGGGAGATGCTGCTGCAAGGCGTGTCTGGGGCTGCGCTCATGTGATGAAGCGAGGGAAAAACAAGGGGGAGGAGGAGGCAAAGAGGTGGCTTTTTTTTTTTTTTTTTTAAGGAGTTTGCCGAGAGCGCGTCTCCTTCATTCGCAGTCTGGGCGGGTTTGGAGGAGCACGGCGGGAGACTGAGGCGCTCTTGGGACTTTGCGAGTGCACGGCTTCTGGCTCTTCTCCGTGTCCCTGCGATTTGGGGAAGGCGTTCACCAAGCGGCTAGCCACCGGAGAACCGCAGACGAGCCATGGGCGCCGGGAGCTCCACCGAGCAGCGGAGCCCGGAGCAGCCGGAGGCGGGGAGCGCGACGCCCGCCGAGCCCGAGCCCAGCGGCGGCGGCTCTGCGGCGGAGGCGGCGCCCGGCACGCCGGGAGACCCGGCCATCGCCCCTGCGGACCCCGCCACCAAGGTAGGGGCGCTCCGGGCCACCTGCCTGGAGGAGGAACGGAGGGTGGGCAGGACGGCGGGGGTCTTTGGGGGGAAGAGGAGGGGGGAGGTCCCCTCGATCTCCGCCTGCAGTAACTTAACGGCCGGTCCAGCCCATCTGCAAACTCGCGAGCCTGAATCCCTCTCTCCAGGCTTTTCAGGGTTTTAGCGCCGGGGCGGGACCCAAGGATCCGCGAGCGCGGCGAGGGGGGCTCGCATCTTTGTCGTGGGTCTCCAGGGGAGGCGACTGCGCCATCCGCAGTAATAAAATTCGCCCGCTGCCCGCGGCTAACTGAGCCTCTCTCCACGCTCTTCCGGTGGAGCGACCCAACCCGACACCGGCGAGCTGCCTGTGGTGGGGGTGGGGGGTGCGGGAGTGTTTGCGGAGCCCTGACCCCCGGCCAAACGTGTCGAGCCCCCCACCCCGTCTCCCTATGCGGAAAGTCAGCTGTTGGGCCGTGACGCGTGTTGCAGCCTGGCGACTCCACCACCCGTGGGTTCCCCGCAGCGCTCTGTCCTTGCTGCCTGCTGTGTCTGGAGCGACCGGGTTTGGTACCCAGTCCTCCTGCGTCAGGCGGCTGAAGCCGACAACACCGCCTTCCCGATGCAGAGAAAGCCTGGGGTGTAGCTCACTCGCCGCCAAAGAAAACCTGAGCCGACGCGGCATGTCCAAAAGGAATGACAGGGTTCGCAAACACGGCGGCGGCGTCCTTTTCGCTCAGTTCACTGGACTCAGTGGGATAAACAAATACTGGAGGAGTAGTTAGAAGTTCTCAAAGGATGCAGTCGAAGGCGTAAGGGAGGAGTCCCTGTCTATTCCGGTCTATGGAGGCAGTGCTGAATGTCCTAGACATTTTGCATTTTATAGTCTTAGGTCTTCGAAATATTTATTCTTGGCAACTGCAGCCGCCAAGATTGTGACTTGTCCAGATCGTTGTTTTTAAAATCTGTTTTCCAGCATGTATGTTCATTAGCCAGGCTTCACCCCATCTGGTTTGTGATGCTTTTATGGGAAGATGTGGGTAACCATACTTAAAAAGAAAAAAAGAACGTGTCAAGTTTGAGAATATACAGAGTACTTGAGGACCTTTAAGAGTTATCTCAGGAACTATATAGATACAGTGTAAAGGAAAAAAAAAAAAACCAACCTGAAATCTAGGTAAAAATCATGGAATTATGACCTCATCGCCTTGACATTTTAGCTGTGGTAGTCTAGCTTGGATGGAGAGACTGCTTTTAACTAGATTACCTCTAGTCATTAACATACCTCCTTGTAAAACTCATGGTCCCTAGAGCTGTAGATGCTTACAAGTAACTACTGTGCCTGGAATGCCTAGATTCTCTAAGATATGCTTAAGAAATCTACTATCCTTTTGAGGTCTCAGTTATGTGTGTATATATATATATACACACACATATTTAGCTGCACCACCTCTTAACTGCAGCATGTGGGATCTAGTTCCTTAACCAGGGATCAAACCCAGGGCGCACCTCCCTCTCCTCCAGCATTGGGAGCTCAGTGTCCAGACTTCACTGGACCCCCAGGGAAGTGCCTCATTTATGCTTTAATATTTACTGTATCTCACTTTATGATGTCAACCACTGTCAAAATGGCTGCATAACCAGTATTTAGAGTCCATTAATGAAAGTAATTTTAAGGCATAATTGCTAAAAGCTTGCAGTTGGGGAACATTTTTTTCTTTGGCTTTTACCAGCCCTTCAGGTCTTAGTAACAGTTCATACTAATATGGTACTTATTCTCTTCCCAATAAACTTATGTGTATTCGTTTAAAATATTGCTTCCTTTCTGTTCTCTTTATCTTCCTTCCATAACATCATCCTTCTTCCTCTTTCCTAGTCACAACCATCTTGAAACTGTGAGATGACCTCTTTTAAAAAATTACTTAAATGACATCCTGAGTATCATTGAACTTTCTGGCAGACTGCCCAGTTATCAATTTGTAGACAAATCAATACACTTACATGTACATGTTAGAAAATGTGTAGTTTTTCATTGCGACTAGCAAAATTTATTACTCAAGTTTTGAAGACCTAAGTCTTTTCAAAAGGATCTCTAATTAAGAATGATTCAGCATGTAGCTTTTGTCTCCTTTCTTTACCCTGTTCACCCCTAATTTCGGACCTCTGAGTAATTTCATCCGCCATTCTGGGTTCCCATAGCACCATGGACCCTTCTTGCCAGCAGTTTCCATGTTTGTGGGTTTAGTGACTTGATGAGTAAGTGTTCTCCTGGCTGCTGTGAATGCTCCACAAAGGCAGGAATCGAACCTGGGTTTGCTTAGCACAGGTGTTTCTCCATGTATGGAGTGTGTGGCTGGCATGTAGGATGATCCTGGCACCTTGATTTTGATTGGAGATGGTCAAGTTGGGGAATACCTTGGTCCATCTGCTTTCTTTTTTAAACTTGTAATTTTGTATTGGGGTATAACAGATAAACAACCGTCTACTTTTTCTTTGACTTTATCATCATGATCTGTCTCACTTATCAGATAGTGACTCAGTCAACGTCAGTTCTGGTTATCCTCAGACCAGGTGAATATCTAGCAGAAAACTAAGATTTAGGAACTCAGCTTTCTTTTTCTTTAGAATGGCTTGTTTACCACTGCATTTCAAATTGCCTTTAATCTCAAGTAGACAAATGCATGATAAATGCAAGTGGCTCAAATGAGACTACCTCATACACTGAATTAGTGATGAATTACATCTTGAGCTGTTTTGATTGGGTCTATAGACATCTGGGGAGGTTTAGACTAATATATCCCCCTCCTCCTAGCAGAATGCTGATCATTAATTAAAGGTTATTAGCAGGTTCCGCCCCCCCCCCCACTGGTAAAACTTGATTACACAAGCCTAACATTTAGATGCATTGAGACAAATCCTGATTTTATCTGTGATGTATTTTAATGGAAATGGAAGGAGTCTTATCTTCCAATCAATCTTTTACAATCTTAGTATGTTAATTGTGAGGCTAAATGGCCTGATCAGTTATTTTCCAGGTTAAATTTTGAGAGTTTGCAGGGTACAGGAAGATTAGACAACCTGAACACAGGTGGTAAACAAAGCCTAATGTTATCCTCAATTGCCTGCTTTCATTCAGGTAGCAGCATCAGGTGGGGTTGGCCAATGATGAACTTCCTTTTCTCTGACACATCTTGATTTCTGGAGCCAAGCTCCAGGCTAAATCTGGACAATCACAATCCTCTAAATTAACCTTTTCTGTTTAGTGACTTAGAGCTGGAAATGAAACAGTTCTCAGTTATAAGGCCTACCTCCCTGGCAGGTGGGGAGACTGAGACCCTTGTCAGTGTTTCAAGCTGTGGTTCCATTTGGCTGCAAGAGCTATGACTCAAATAGATGTATGTAAATAGAAGAATCTATTGTCCTGAAGAATAGAGTTAAGGATGTCGCTACCTTTTGTGCATTAAACAGACAATTGAGTCGGCCAGCTGCATTTCCTAATTCCTGTCCCAGCCTAGGGTATGAGCTGTTTCCCACTTGCCCTGTGTTTACTAAAGATGGGACTAGAGATGGCTGTCATGTGATTATGTCATTGGTTTTACATGGAAAGGGCCAGAATTTAAGATTTCAAGAGAATTATATGTTAACAGAGTGATGTTTTCTTGGTGTAACTGCCTGTATTCGTATGAACTTCCCTCAGATTATAAGAGGTGCTACTTGCTGGTTAGAACACAGTCTGGAGACTGGAGTTGGGGGTGTGAGGATGGTCATTTAGGTCTGAGAGCCAGCGGGGGCTGCATTGCCTTCCCTTGAATCCATTATAGGCTTTTAGGCTCTTAGATGACAGATCCCTGGGTGAAAGTGACAGGAAGCCTGACAGTGCTGCTAGAGCTCAGGAGGAGAGCGGGCGTGCATGTCTCCGCTGGAGACGAGGCCTGACTACCCTGTGGACACTCCGGAGGGGCCCAAGTCCCATGTCAGCACTTTTGAGGAAACCACTCCAGGGATCATGCCATCAGGCCACAAGTACCCAGAAATCTCAATCCACCTCAGATGAACCTGATTTCCCTGCACTGTCTCGAATGTCACCCCAAGGATCGACTCACCCCATGGTAGCACTTGTGACAACCCTTGTGGGGTCAGATCAGCAGAGATTTCCACTTGAAATACTTCCCTGGGTGAAGGACAGCCTCCCAATGTGCATCCTCTCTGAATTCACTGTGTGCCCACTAATCTCTGTGCCAGGATCACTTTAAACTACATTAAAAGGATGATTCCAGTTTGGTATCTTATAGGATAATTAATAACATGGAAAGAAAATGTTCTGTTTTAAAAGGCATTAAGAAATGATTTCATTTTCTTTATCATTTTAACACCAGTGTTACAGAATACCAACGAAAGGAAAATCAGCTAAATAGTAATTCTTTATGTTATAGTTATTCAAGAAGTGAGAAATTAGAACTTACAGCACTTAGTGATGTGAGAAAAATACATCGGTACTTTTAGCGCAAGAAAACTATAAAACTAAATATCCTTGAAGCTAATTCTTCATTTTCTCATACCCTAAAAAATTATAATTTAGGAGAAGTTTCTTTTTTAAATAATTTAATATAAAAATATGAAAAAAGCTGGGTTTGGGAGGGAGATGCATTATATCTCAGGAATATGAAAGCTTATTTTCAGTAAACTATTTTAAAATCTATAATTATAATTGTTTTGTCTGTTTAGATTTTGGGCCATTTTCCTGCAAGTTAGTACCTTATTAAAGAATGTAAGAGTAGGGGTTTATACCTGTGATCCTACCTGTTAGTACATCTAATAAAAGGATTAAGGTGAAAAGATATTAATCTGTAATAATTTCAGTTATATATACATTTATGTTTCTTATTATGAATAATTTAAGTTTGCTTATTTAAATCTGACTGTAGGCCTGACAGCATCATTCTTGAATCATGAAGGCTTTATTAAAAGATGATCAAAAGC
The DNA here is from genome assembly GCA_006408695.1 of Aepyceros melampus. NCBI lineage: Eukaryota > Metazoa > Chordata > Mammalia > Artiodactyla > Bovidae > Aepyceros > Aepyceros melampus. Next base: position 117,190 of record SJXQ01006110.1, read on the forward strand.
ACTTGCTTACTCTTATTAAAAAGATTTATTTATTTATTTGGCTGCACTATGTCTTAGTTGCGGCACTTGGAATCTTCCATCTTCGTTTCAGAACAGAGGAACTTTTTTTTTCTAGCTGCCGTGTGCAAACTCTTGTTAGTTTCAGCTTCTGGGATCTAGTTCCCTGATCAGGGATGAGCCGGTAACCTCTGAGTTGGGGGCCAAAGTCTTAGCTACTGGTTCACCAGGGAAGTCCCTAAAATGATTTTTATTTAAAGTCATTGCAAACAAGATTCATTTAATGCTTGTTTTTCTAAAAATGTTAATGGTTGAGAACTTATAATTTGTAGAGGATGATAAAAAGGGAACGTATCCTATTCCTCCCACCCCTGAAGTACTCACTGTTAACAACAGTTTGAAATCCGTGTTGGTTGTTTCTTGCATATTCTTCTAAAACCTTTATGCCTGTGCAAGTATATGAATAAGAATAGCCCTGTTTTGTCCTTTTAACAGATGAGATCCTAACACATAAATTCTGCAAATTTAGGGTTTGGCTGTCTTTTCATATCAGGATATAAAGATCTCCCTTCATTCTTATTGGCTACATGAATTTCTCATTTTTGTATGGATTGAAGTACCACAATGATTTAACCAATCCCCTGTGTGTATATTTAGATTTCCCTAGTCTTGTTATACTAAATTGGCACAGGGAATATCCTAGTTCAGACATCTTTGTATGTGTGCAAATGTATCTCTCGGAGAGATTTCTGAAAGTAGAGTTGCTGGATCATAGGATTTCTATGCATTTTAAATTTTGATAATCCTTGCTAAATTTACTTTCCAAAGAGATTCAGCTGCTTTGCATTCCTGCTCTGTGGAGATCGACACTCACCTTCCCATGCCTTTGCCTCAGTGGATAGCAGATTTTCTAGTATTTGCCAGTCTGTACCTCAGTTGGCACCTTGGATTCCCTCGGTACATTCTTAGTTATGAAGTTGAGTGCCCTGTCAGGTGTATTGATTGTATGCGTTTCTTCTGTTCAGCGCTTCATTGGGAACTGGACTGGCTTTCAGAACATTATAGGCTATAGTTTATTTACCTGTTGAGTTCTCGGTTACCTAGTTGTGTTTGACTCTTTGTGGCCCCAGGAACTGTGGCCCACGAGGCTCCTCCATCCATAGGATTTTCCAGGCTGGAATACTAGAGTGGACTGCGATTCCTTCTCCAGGGGATCTTCGTGACCCAGGGATTGAACCTGCATTTCTTGCACTGGCAGGCGGATTCTTTACCACTGAGCCACCTGGGAACATAATTAATTTTAAAAGACTTTCCCCTCCCAGAAATTAATCAGAATTGGGAAAAAACAAGCTTAGTATAAAAACAAGGCTGAGGTATTGTTCCCTTTCCTTCCCAAATTAGTAAACTGGCTTTAATTTTATTTGCTTGGATCGACTTTGCAATGACCTACTTCTTTAGCTATCAATTTAAAAATTTCTCCTCTGGGGACAATCTAAAATCATCCAGTTGCCAGAAATTTCTTCATACATCTGATCCATGAAATGTTGGAATCAGGAATTGTGGGCAGTAGAAATTCACTTCCTGGGAAAACAGTAGTCCCCTCCCCTGGGCGCCGTTCTCAGTTCTCATAACAAATGACAGCCTGGCTCTGTTAACTGAAATAAATGTTTTCCCAGAAAAACGTAGGTGTTCAAAGCACTGGAAACTACAGCGTCTTTCCCGGACACTTAGGCTTCTCTTAATGGAAGTATTCATTCAAGATCAAAGGTTTTTGTCTTCCCTGCAGTTTCTTCATCATGTTGTGTAAATGAGAGAAGCCAAATTTTAGGAAGAGGAAATTACTATAAATCAGTGGCCCATCTGCTGTTTGTTATATGCAGGCATGCAAATTGTGGGCGTCTGGAGAGATTACATTTTCTGTGATTCCCAAACCTGGTTGTGTGGTTGAATCACCTGGGGAGCTTTTTAAAGACCCCACTCGGGCCCCTTCTAGATTATTCTATCAGAATCCCAGGCCATTCCAGCACCCGAGATTCTGTAGCCCTGATGCTCATCTGGGGTCCTGATTTGTCTGGTGTGGTTGCAGTTGTCTGGAGGAAGCGGTTACGGGGTGTCGGAGCTGAGAGAGGCAATGGAGAGGTGACTGCAAGCACACTCTGAGTGATATTGGTGCTCGTGTGGGTGGCAGAGAGGGTTCCAGAAGAGCAAGGGGAGAAAATAAAGGAAACCTCTCCCTGACATAACTTCACTCCTTTATTCTGCTGTCTTGAGACTATTCATGCTGCTAGTGTTAATATAATTGTTCTTAATGGAATGTACTCTTCAAAGTAACTAGGTATGAAATCCAATGTTCTTTTCTTTTCTCTGAGCCAGGATCTACTTGTCAACATTAACTTTTTTGTTCCCCCCTGATGCCTCTTAACCGTTGTCCCTCATTTATCATGTTGAAAACGTCACTTGAGTTGGTAGGCCATAGCTGTTGGCTTCATTTATGGCCTTTGGCTGGTCCGAATGTCGAGTGAAGAGATCTTAAGACCTAACCAAGTCGTTGAGGATGAGCCCAGAAGAGGGGCTGTCTGGCTTTCTGCACCACGTAGTTGCTGTTCTGTCTTGATTTCATTAACATTTCTCTCCTGGTTCCTGTACTCCTGGAACTGGGGATACAAAGAAGAGAGAAATCCAAGAGCTTGGTGCTTAAAAAAAAAGTCAAAGTGCTCCCTTTCATGTATTCATCTCTTCGATCCATTAAAATGGATTATTTTCTGTCTAGAGGAAGAGGTCTAAATTTATTTTCCATACTGATCACTGTTGTTCCAGTACCATACCATCGATTAAATAGTCTCAAGTTTCCGTATTCACATATATGGTTATTGATTTTCTTTTACTTAAAAAAAATTTTTCCTACTCTGTTTATTTGTACACATAGTTAAAAGCATTAAGAGAGTGGCTAAAAATCTAATCGATTCTAATGGCAGATCCACGGTTTGAAGTATTTTTATATTCTCCATCTTCAGGCACTGTTAGGGCTTGCCCTGGTCTCATGGCTATAAGTTTAGTGAAAAGGAAAGTGTTAGTTGCTCAGTTGTGTCCAACTCTTTGTGACCTCATGGTATGTATCTTGCCAGGCTCCTATGTCCATGAGATTTCCCAGGAAAGAATACTGGAGTGGGTTGTCGTTCTCTTCTCAAGGGGATTTTCCCAACCCAGGGTTGAACCCAGGTCTCTCGCATTGCAGGCAGATTCTTACTGTCTGAGCCACCAGAGAATATATACATAAATACTAAAAAGTGGGGAGCCTATGTTGTCTTCAGAAGTGAATTTATTTTCTTGGTATATAATAATATTATTCATTAAAAATAATCACTCGAGTATTTTCTAACCACATATGCTATGAAAGGTCCTGGTACTAGATGCTTCAGGAGGTAAATAACACAGAATTATCCTTGAGCACCTCATGAGTTAAGGGGTCCCCAACCTTTTTGGCACCAGGGACTGGTTTCGTGGGAAGACAGTTTTTCCACCAACCGGGGGTGGGGGATGGGGATGGTTTGGGGTGATTCGAGTACATTACATTTAGTATGGGCTTTATTTCTAATCTAACGCCATCACTGATGTGACAGCAGATACCAGTCAAGGGCCCGGAGGTTGGGGACTCCAGCTTTAGAGGAAAGATTCAATAACAAAGATTCAAGTAAGTTGGGCAGGCAATAGAAGAACTGCCATTAGTTGGTACGTGTCTGTTCAGTGAATTGTCTGGATAGCTGATGTACAAAGAAAAGACGAATTTGCCAAGTGTCACAAGCAGATAAATAGGCCATATTAGTCAGGAGGCCGGAAGGCACGGGGCATATGAAGGAGCTGAATGTTTGTAAGAGGATAATGGGAAAATGACCATAGAATTGCAGGCAATTATGGTAAGAGCTTGGAGAAGGCAATGGTACCCCACTCCAGTACTCTTGCCTGGAAAATCCCATGGACGGAGGAACCTGGTAGGCTGCAGTCCATGGATCAGTAAGAGTCGGACACTACTGAGAAACTTCACTTTCACTTTTTACTTCCATGCATTGGAGAAGGAAATGGCAACCCACTCCAGTGTTCTTGCCTGGAGAATCCCAGGGACTTGGGAGCCTGGTGGGCTGCTGTCAAAATCTCACAGAGTCAGACACGACTGAAGCGACTTAGCAGCAGCAGCAGCATGGTAAGAGCTGGACAGGCTGCAGAGAGCCGTCCCAGTGGAGGCGTCTTATAAAAAGAAAGCCAAGAGGCGGCCCTTCCACACTCAGCAGAGAGGACACCCCTAGAAGCGTGGGGGGTGGATATTAACCTGAGCGATGGGATGGGTGCAGAGTGTAGGCTCAGCGCAGGGGCAGCCAAAAACAGCTGCGACTTCAAGGCTTGGAATATGGAGTGCTCCCGTTTCTCCAGTAGACAAGGATGTTCCCCTCCTGATATCGGTTTCAGTTGTCTATTGCTGTAGCCAATCGTGCCAAACAGCGACACACCAGTTGTATCTTTAGAAGAGAGAACGTCACTTGACAGTTATAGCCCCCCCCTTTTTTTATTGCATCAGAGTCTAGGAAAACAACAGAGAGCATCCGTGAGATCAATAGCGCGTCTCTGAGTAGTGACCTGCGTTAGCCCAGATCACAGGCACTGTGAACCATCCAGATTGGTGGAGTGGGGAGCCCCCAGGGAAGGTGAATATCACAGGATAAGAGCTGATGGCACCCGAGGAGCTGAGAGTGGTAGCTGGGGAGAAGGTGGAACCAGTGAATGGTAATCAAAGAGAAGACTAGATAAAACAGATGGCATTGGGTCGAATAGCCATTGGGTCACTGCTTCAGCAGGCGACAGCGACTAGTTTATCTCCGCGTCTGAGTCCACCTAAAAATGAAAGGGGCTGATGGTTGACTAGCATCTCTTCCATTTGTAGGCAAAGAATCTAGGTGGCTTGGGGAATGTTTATCTTCACTTTCAAAGAAGACATTTCTTCTTCGCAATTTTTTCCACCTCCAGCGTATGCCCTCTGGTGTGTCATTCGGAGGACGATTTATGGTTTGCTATTTTTCTTCATGTCTGAGCGTATGATTTCTTATTGAATCAAGCCATTACATAAGGCTCTGGGTTTTGTCTGCCTCGTGATCAATTTTCTGTCCTTACTCCTGATATTGACCATCCTTATTGAAGACATGTTTCATTACATCCTTGATAGTTTTACTTGCTCTTTGAAATATATATTGCTGTGATGCATAGAGCAATAACAAAACATAAAACAGTGTTGGTGTATGTATGGTGCTTAGCCTTTTTAAATTTTTTTACATTTTCAGTTCTGGGTGCTACTTTTTCACTATGGTAACATACTGCTTGTATAATGCTTCTTAAGGAACATTTGTTTGAAATTATCCTTCACTTGGGTATGTATGCAAAACAGTCTTATTCCACACCTGTAACCCTGAATGCTATGCAAAGTTCAGCCTTAGATGTGGTTGAATTTGCAATAACTATATACTGCTATACCAACTGGGATGGAAATGAGGGGATGGGAAAAGGATTGCAATCTACAAGAAATTGCTAAGGATTAGACAGCTTTTTGGTGATGAATTTTTCTTAATTATTTCAGAGACACATCTAACCAATATTTAGACATGAGGTCATGACTCCTGTAGTGTTAATCTAAATATCTAAATGGAAATTTTTGTTCTTGTTCTGCTCTTTACTGAAAAGCGGTGAAAAATGTTATCAGTAAACTTTACTAAATCAGTCCTGATTATCAAGGTTTTTTCCCTCCGATCCTGACAAAAGCTAGTATATGAAAATTTGTTTATTTATTTTTTTAGTGTATGAAATTTAAATAAAAAATACTTGACAGTCATGAGGTCAAAACTCAAATTAATTTGGTTTTATAACTGATTTTTTTTTAACCTTCAGGAGTTTGTTTCCTTTAAATTCAGTTTGATGGCAGTGTTAGATCTGTCTGTTTTGCTTACAGTATAGGAAATTTGTTTTGCTTTGATTAAAATACAGATTGATTGTTCTTTTGTTATTAATTTTTGCTATTAAAGACACACTAAGGTCTTTCAAAATGCTCAAAAGGTTTTTGTCCTAAATGGAGCTAAGAGCACCCTCAATGTTATCTAGAATTGCAACAGTGACAGAGGATTCAAGTCACTTCTGGAACTGTGCCTGATAAACAGTCCTCCAGGACAGAGAGGAATTCAAAGAATGCTGAAGTATTCAGGGAAGTAGGTCATGGTTTAAAACATTACATCTGTCAGAGAAAGTTTCTCAAGCAGTCCCTGTGATCATTGGACCCTGCTAATTTCTTACTCAGGGTTCTTTAGTCTTAGGCAAATTAGGTGGCTAAATTAACTTGTTAGTCTCTTGGAGGGCTGAACTAAAAGTAACAGATTCCCCACATGCATGTGCTTTCCCAACACCAGAAATAAAGAGCTAGGGCTATAGATGGGCTCAATCAGTAAAGAATCCACCTGCAATGTGGGAGATCTGGATTCGAACCCTGGGTTGGGAAGATCCCCTGGAGAAGGAAACAACTATCCACTCCAGTATTCTTGCCTGGAGACTCTCATGGACAGAGGAGCCTGGTGGGCTACAGTCATGGTGTTGCAAAGAGTTGGACATGACTGAGCGACTTTCACAGGGCTATATACTAGCGACCAGAAAATCACAGAAGTGATAAGTGTTTTTTCTTAATTGTACAATCCTGGAGTAAAAATGTATCGAAAAGGCAAAATAAATAATACAAAAATTATTTTGCGTTTAATTGTTTTAAAGATGCAAAATAAATAAGCAAATATTTATTTTTGCATATTTTAAAAATGTTTTAAGAAAAAAATAAATTCCATATAGCCAGATGAAGAAAAAAAAAGAGTAAATAGGCAGATGATGTGTAAGTATATTTAGGAAAATTGGAGTACCTTTTAAGTGAGCTGGGGGTCTGTCTTCGCCACCAGGATTAAGGACAGTGGGGACCTGCTGATCCCCTATGTCTAGCCATAGTGCCCACAGTCTCTTGTGGACTTGAATTTGTGGAAACCATTTCTTGCCGTGAATTGTAGCTGAGTGCCAGACAAAGGGGCACTGATAAGACAGGGTTCAAAGGCAAGAGAAAGCACATACTAGGGTACCAAGAAAGGTGGCACAGAGGAAGCTGTGGACTGAGTGTGCCCCTAAAACTCATATGTTGAAACTCTAATCCCCAGTGTGATAGTATTAGGAGATGGAGTCTTTGGGAAGTAATTAGGTCCTGAGGGTGGAAGCCTCATTAAGGAATTAGTGCCCTTATAAGAAGGGCACTTCTTATAGATGTAAGGGACATCTTATAGATGTAAACACCAGCGCTTACATCCTCTCCCCACCCTCAAGTGGTACCCTCTGCAAAGCAGGTAGAGAACTCTTACGAGAGCAAAATCAGCCTGCACCTTAATCTTGGACTTCCAGCTTCCAGAACTCAGAAATAAATGTTCATCATCTTGGCCACCCAGTTTATGGTAATTTTTCATAGTGATCAAACTAAGACAGAGGAAATGGAGTTTATGGTGAATTGCTGAAGAATGGAGATGCTTAGGAGAAGAAGGCAAGGAAATAATTAAATAATTTTTAAATAATAAAAGCAATAAAGGGGCAAGAGAGAACCTCGCCCTCTTGGAAGAAATACTGAGTGAAAAATAGTCTAGGAGAAGTTGGATGAAAGATTTCTTTTTGGAGGACTTCCCTGGTGGTCCAGTGGTTAAGACTTCGCCTTCCAATACAGAGGGCATCGGGGTTTGATCCTTGATTTAGGAACCAAGATCCCACATGCCATGTGACCCTGAAAACAAAAAATAAAACAGAAGGAAGCAATATTGTAACAAATTCAGTAAAGACTTTAAAATGGTCCACATCAGAAAGATTTCATTTTTTAACTACAGAACTTTTGCAGAAACTTTAATATGTTATTATTAATTATGCCTCTCCTAAAGGGGACATATAATATGCATCTTTACCCAAATGCAATTGGGAAATGCCAGGCTAGTGAAGACACAATTAGAAAACAGTGATTGTGAGAAGCCAGGAGGGGTATCTGTGGCTCCGCCTTGGAGAATTTGAATACCAGCTTGTGACTTATGCATTAATTGAAATTGGCAGTGTGAAACCAGTAATTAGTTGAGATCTACATCTCCATTTGTTCGGATGGAGGTTAGGACTTAACTTTATTTCAAATCTGAGACCTAGAGAATAATTCTGAGATATTAAGGAAGTTTGTTCTCTTTTGGGGGAGGGGAGGAAGCAGCATGGATTTTCATTTCATTCGTATAAAAATGATTCCCTTTTATATCCAATGTTTAAATGAAATAATGTAGGGAGATTCTTACTCTGATTAAAATGAAAATAAAGGATATATCCCAGCTTTTAAATGTACATTATTTGGGAAATGTCTCAGATTATCCTAAGATGAAAGTTATGTCTAGAATTCCTGATGTATTTGGTGGGGGTGGCAGGGAAAGGGAAAGAAGTAGAAAATTGAGCAACAGTAGGATCATTGAAATTTGGAAATTGAATGTACTTTCGGTTCACTTCATTTTTCAAATAATCTAGATAGTTTGCATATTAGATTTAGTTTTTATTTTCAGTGTGTGGTGAGTCCAATAACCATTGACTCAGTTTCTGTGGCACTTAATTAATTACCCATAGGGCTGAACATCCCAGCACAAGCGACATTATGTCCTAAAACTCTCCCTTAACCGTATTTTCTGGGGCCAAAGACAATTGGACTACTGTGGAGTTAAATGCTGTAAATTATTGTGTTCTTCAAACCCTCTCCAGCGCCTGCAGTGAATACTGGAGGTATTGTAACTGTATGTGAACTTGAACGAAGATCAGGCGAAGGTCAAAACAGAGCCTTCTTGAATGGAGCTACAAATTCTTCTCCTGGCAAATAAGAGTAAAGGGAAATGTCACCCGCTTGTTGCTTTTTATGGTCATGAAGAGGGAAAAAATCCCTGAAGCCTCTGATTCCTTTGCTATGAGCTGACCAAGCTGGCTTATTTCGGCTTCGGATAAGAAGCTGAGACGCACGCTGATTTATTTTTTCCTTGAGTCTGATCAAAGCAAATAACAGCATCCTGGGAGTGTAACGAAGCTAAATTTTTAAGAAAGTCGCTCCTTTGGAAAACCTAAAAGTCAATATTCTTGTAAGATTGCTTCAGGCCAGTTAAGTGGGAGCAACTCAATCTAGGCATAAAATGATGATTCCTGCTTCTTAGTAAACATTTACTAATACTGTATTTATTTTAAAAATTAGTTCACATAGAAATATGGTTAATATCCCCACGCAGTAGCCCCTTTCTGCAATGTGCTTTTTGTGCTTACGCTCACAAAAGCGTGACTGTCCTGTGCGTGAAAGGGGAGCCTGGCTGTGTCAGTTTTGTGTCCTCTGCCCATGTTCAAGGGCTCTTCCCACAGTTATTTGACTGTGTTTCTGGGCTGATTACAAGGGTGAAAACGGTAGGGGATTAAGTAAGGCCTAAACCTTAAGGATCAGGCATATGTAGAAATATGAGAAAAATATAGTCCCTTCTCTCACCGTCAGCTTACTGACGTTTGTTGGGTTTGAGTACTGTTAGGTATCAGACGGTTCTGGAGGGCACTTGCCCATCCTTTTTCCTATCTTATTTTTCAGTTATAACTTGTATGAGGTAAGTGGTATCATTCTCACTTTAAAAAGGTGCCAACAAAGTAAACATTTATGAAACTGTTGGTTCACTAACTCAAAAAAAAAAAAAGATTATTTATTTGGCTGTTCTGGGTCTTAGTTGCAGCATGCGGGATCTAGCTTCCCTGATCAGGGATCGAACCCAGGCCCCCTACACTGGGGGTGCAGCGTCTTAGCCACTGGACCACCAGGGAAGTCCCACTGTTCACTGACTCTTGAGGTCTTCTTCTGGTTTCATCACCTCCTTGGGGTGGGGCTGGTGGGAACAAAACCACTGTGACGTGAACCTGGCCTTGGCTGTGATGCTGAGGAGACAACTCCTGATACACTAGACCCTCCTCAGATCCTGGGACTTTCTGCCTCTCTAGGTATTTTAGGATGTATCGCTCTATCTGCTGTCAAGTAAATGGCGAACGATTTACCTTTGTGGGCCATCCAGTTATTTCAAAGCTCGTCCTCATTCTTCCCATTCCCTCCAGATGGGAAGATAGCTGATGCCAGACTGTAAGAGCTTCTTGGGTTTGGAGGCAAGTAACACAAAGAGTTGACTCATTGGAAAAGACTCTGATTCTGGGAGGGATTGGGGGCAGGAGGAGAAGGGGACGACCGAGGATGAGATGGCTGGATGGCATCACTGACTCGATGGACGTGAGTCTGAGTGAACTCCGGGAGTTGGTGACGGACAGGAGGCCTGGTGTGCTGCGATTCATGGGGTCACAAAGGGTCGGACATGACTGAGCAACTGAACTGAACTGAACGACCTAAAGAATCATCTCACTCATTTTTCTCTTCCATTTGGGTGTAACTGAATGCCAGGTACCTACAACCACCGTCTTCTCCCTTCCCATTTTGCTCGGTTATCCTGACCTCCCAGCATATCATCTGTCTGTCCTTCTGTACTCGTGTAAACCTTGTTTTATATCCTCCCTAAGGATCATCCCCTGGCTAATTCGTCCGTCCAGATCAGGGCTTTGTCCTGCTGGGATACTGTCCTCTCCCGGGGTTTAAACGCCCAGTTATATCCACCAAGTGTCAGTCTCATACATGCATCTATCTGTTGGACAAGTTCACCTCAAAAATAGTGTTTTCTTCTGTCCCCTTTGCCTGCCTCTTCTTCCCATAAGGGAACTCTCTCTCTAGTGCCTTCAGCATCTAATAGAAGGGTGAATGGTATCACTGTCTTACTGGCTCTTTCCTTTCATTTGCCAGTATCTAGGCCATCTGGGACTTCCTAGGTGGCTCAGTGGTAAAGAAACTGCTAGCCAGTGCAGGAGACTCAGGTTTGATCCCTGGATGGGGAAGATCCCCTGGAAAAGGAAGTGGCAACCCTCTCCAGTGTTCTTGCCTGGGAAGTCCCATGGACAGAGGAACCTGGCAGGGTACAGTCTATGGGGTCACAAAGAGTCGGGCATGACTGAACAATTAAACAGCAACAGCAGAGCGTGCAGGCCATCCTGAAGTCCCATTGGTTCTAGAGCTGCCTCCTTAGACCTTTGTCTCAGCTTCCCTGGTGGCTCAGACGGTGAAGAATCTGCCTGCTCTGCAGGAGACCTGGGTTCAGTTTCTGGGTTGGGAAGATCCCCTGCAGGAGGGCATGGCAACCCACTCTAGTATTCTTGCCTGGAAAATCCGCACGGACAGAGGAGCCTGTGGGCACAGTCCATGGGGTTGCAAAGAGTCAGACATGATTGAAACTAAGTCCAGGCACCGCACCGTACTGCAACATTAGTCTTCAAACTAGTCTTCCTGCTCCTAGCCATTTTTCTGTGTGTATGACTGCTTTATAGATTTAGTTAGATGGTAGAAGTACCTGGAATTTGTATTTGTCCTTCTAGACTTTTCCTCTTTGCCCCACTTACACACCTATGTATTTATTATCCTTTATTTCTCACATTGCATCTTGAGGGTTGGAAAAGATAAAAACCAACAGTTTGTTAGCTGCTTTCTGTTGCTCTTTCATATATTTTTCTTTCATTCAGTCAATGAATGTAGCCATACAAGGAAGCTCTTTTCATTGCCTTTGTTTGATTTTAAATATTTTTGCATGAACTGCAATAACGTGGCCTCCGAGAAATGTCTACATAACTGAAGTCAACTTTCTACCACCACGGGCATCTTAAGATAAATGCCAACTGTGGCATCTTGATCATATTTGTGTAGAAACATAGTTTGGGCTATACAGTTATTCCATTCTTAGGTTGGTTTTTATTTTGGGGATTCTATCTGAAGCAGAAGCATATCCAGTTGACTTAAAAAAGTTCAACCATTTGATTTATTGGCATTTTCAACAAGCAAGTATCTGGTATGAATTAAATAAAGTTTAGAAATTCTTTATTTTCCGTTTCCTCTCCCCACCTCCAAAAAAGAGAAAATTCCTAAAGCATTTTATAATTTCTATCGGTTGAAGCCATCCTTTTTTTTTGAATGATTTTATTTATTATTTATTTTCGGCTGCACTGGACCTTGGTTGCTGTGAGGGGTTTTCTCTAGTTGCGTGCTTCTCCTTAAGGTGGCTTCTCTAGTTGCAGAGCATGGGCCCTCGGGCCCTCGGGCCCCTGATTGCAGCACATGGGCCCGGTAGTTATGGTTCCCAGGCTCAGGAGCACAGGCTCAGTTGCTTCAAGGCATGTGGAATCTCCCAGAGCAAGGATCAAAGCCTTGTCTCCTCCATCGGCAGGAAGATTCTTTATCACCGAACCACCAGGGAAGCCCAAAGCCAGTCTTTATGGGGCTGTTTCTCAGGTGGAAACATCCCACAGGGTGACCTCAGCCCCTCCCACAGTTTTTTTTTCTTTGTTTTTTTAAGCTGAAAAGACCTTTCACGACTTCAAGTCTAAGGCTTTAACAAGTTTTTTGGGTCTCAGTTTCCTTGTTCTTCAGAATCTAAACCCATTTTCTTTGCCTGAATATAAAAGACAGTTTATTTATTGAAGTTGTTCACCTTTAGATTTCCTCTTTATAGGTAAAAAATGTATTCACGTGACTTTTCCAGAGTTCTTCTCTTAAATTTTCTCTTTGACTCACATGGCAATTCTCTGAGAGTCTGGATAACTTAATGGCAGGATGATTACCATTACTTCCTGAACTGGAGTCAGCCCTTACTTCCTGGGCTTGCTTACTAACTCGGATCTTTTTTAGCTATATCTATGCAAGGCTGGTCATTGGTGCATCTGTTCAACACAGACTAAACTCCTTGCTATTTATTTCTCCAGTCACTTTTGCTCCATGAATTCTTGGGAAACACGCAGCATCTTGGCTTCCATTACACCTACATGCTGTCGAATCCTGACTCTCTCTGCCAGGGACACCGCTAGTTCATTGTCTTTTATCCCTTCAAGCTGAGCCCACCTACCTCAACTCAGTATCTGCCCTGATGTCTTCCTGGATGGTTCATACAGTCTCCAGCTTAGGACAAGTGGACAGGAGACTGTTCTGGGAGAAAAGCTAGTGGGAGACAGAGGGACTGAGTGACAGAGAGGAAGGGAACAGAGGACTTGAGCTTGGAGGATGGCCCAACAGCTTAAGGGCGCCAAGAAGGAAGCTTGAGCCAGGAGCAGGCCTGCAAGAAGACTGAAATGAATGGCTGGCATGCCTTAAGGACAAGAGACAAAGCCTATTAATTTTATAATATACATTTAAAGCAGCTAACTACTTTTGCTTGCTAATATTATGAAAATAAGATCTATGTTTAATGCAAAATTCTAGATGGTTCTTTTGCCAACAAATTCTTCATCAAGATAGCAGGAATCACAATGCATGTTAAAGATAGATTTTTATATAATATAAATGTGTATGTAATATTTCTGGTAAAAAAAAAGCTATTTCCAATTCAAAAATCTCATTTATTTGGATGATATAGACTCAATTTGAGTATAGTAAATAGAATCTGTAATAAAAGCTTATGTTTTAAGGGCACAGTTAAATTTATACATGTAAATGAAAACATTCTTTTCTTTCTGCACCAATTTTTATTAATGTGTAATTCACCTAATATACATTTTATTCATTTAAAGTGTACAGTTCAGGAGACTTCCCTGGCGATCCAGTGGTTAAGACTCTGCCTTCTAATGTAAGGGCATGGTTCGAGCCCTGGACAGGGAACTGAGATCCCACATGACGTAGAATGCAGAACAACAAATGGTGGAAGAAAATTTGAATACTTCTGTATAAAAAAAATAGCAATAACAAATGACCATACCTTGCACCATATATAGAAACTAACTCAAAATGGATCATATATTGTAAAGCAATTATCCTCCAATTAAAATTAGGTAAATTTTTCAAAATGGATCACAGATGTAAAACCTAAAAAGAATTTTAAAAATAATTAAGTGGTGTCCTTAAAAGAATAATAGTGTTTGTTTAAAATCTATTAGTGTATGCATAGCTATATAAAAGCCATTCTTTCTCCTTACCCATTCGTCCCCCTCAGTCAGCCTCCCTTATAGGAACCACAGATAGTGGTGGTTTTTCCTGGCCTAGAATGGATTGCTCAACAGTTGTGTGAGAAAAAATTACTGATCATTAGAGGTCAGCTTGGGTTCACTTAAAAATAAATCTAATAATCAAATTTCTTTTTCTGTTCTTTTTTCTTCCTTTCTTGGTCTTTTATTGTTGTTCAGATTCCTAAACTATAAGATTTTGGGAGGATGGACTGACGGTGGTTCTGGATTTTGTGAGAGATTTGACAAAACTAATTCATTCAGCCCCTCTCCTTGTAAATGTGGTCTAATCATGCAAACAGTTGAATGGACATAATTGATTGATCCTCTTGTAAGGGTTGCTTGCTGTTTTATCACATTTGCATCAGAAGTGAAGGCAGATGTCCCAAACTGACTGAAGCTAAAAGAGTTAGACTAGAAAGCAGATGCTGGATGACGTCTTTTTTTCAAATGCAGGTATGGTGACAGCATCTGGGGATAAAGGGAGAGCCGGATTAGCAGACACACGGCTTCCAGTAGAGACAGGAGGGCACTGGATCTATGGAAGGACAGGGAGTGAGGAAGGCCTCTGATAGAATAGAAGAGAAACACCCTGATGAAATGCTTTAAAGTCCATTGCTGTGCTAAAAAGTATATATATATATATAGAACAGTCTGGCAACACATGGAGCCCTGTGAGTATTCACATTCTTTGTTCCAGTGCACCTGGTTCTGGAAATTAAAATAACACAAAGGAAGGTAAACTGTGTTCCATAAAATGTGTTACAAATGTTCATCTGTGTCTTGTTTGAGATTTTGAAAGACGGATTAAGTGAATTATGTGTGGTACTTACACCTGATCCTTTGTCTCTGAAGAACACGAGAGAATTTGTAGCAACTTGGGAAAACGGTTATGGTTTCAAAATGTGGGAAAGGTGCAGAACTTTGTCTAATACAAGTGTGTGTGTGGCTAAACAATGAAAGGAGTGCAAGAAAATGAAGAGGTGTTAGGATGACTGTTGCAGATCATTTCAACTTCTTTTTATTTGAAGATTTTTTTAAGTCTTTTGCTGAATTTCTGAATTTGTTACAATATTGTTTCTATTCTATGTTTGGTTTTCTGACCTTAGCTCACCTGCACCCCCTGCATTGGAAGACGAAGCCTTAACCCCTGGACGACCAAGGGAGCCGCAAGATCATTTCAACTTTTTAACACTTTCTTTAATATTTTTCCATTTTAAGCTTATTGAGAAACTTCTAGGTCAACATGGGAGGGAATTTAGGATGAAAGAGAATTAGTTTAAAAACAGAAAGGAAGTAAAACACTAGAGGTTTAATTTATTTTTTGTTCAGTTCAGTTCAGTCGCTCAGTCGTTTGAACAAATTCAATAAAGACTTTAAATATAGTCTCCAGAGTCCAGATATTTCTGCATTAAAATCAGAAGTGTAGATTTTGGTCCTTAGAAGACTCATGAATATTTTCAGGTCCTTGAGAGAAAGTTATCACAGCAGAACCCATAAAACCCTGATGAACAGAGAGAAGGTGGGGTTTGGAGTTGGGTTACTTTGAGAGGAGTAGTGTTCAGAGTGCCAGCTTCGTTTCCTGTGCGCTCATTTCGGAAAGTTAGTGATAGGTTTGTGGAACAAAGGGATTGATTTTGTGTCTGTAGCCACTGTAGACCATTTCCCATTCCTGTTACTGGGGACTATTAAATGTCTAAAATGGGGCTTCCTTTGTGGCTCAGCTGGTAAAGAATCCGCCTGCAATGTGGGAGACCTGTGTTCGATCCCTGATTTGGGAAAATCTCTTGGAGAAGGCAAAGGCTCCCCACTCCAGTATTTTGGCCTGGAGAATGCCATGGACTGTATAGTCAATGGGGTCTCAAAGAGTCAGACACAACTGAGCGACTTTTATTCACTCACTCAAATGTCTAGAATGCAACCGTGGAAAGACATGTCTGTTCTCACACATTGGCGAGATGAAATGTGCTGTGCTTAGTCGCTCAGTTGTGTCCAACTCTTTGACTGTAGCCCACCAGGCTCCTCTGTCCATCAGGGATTCTCCAGGCAAGAATATTTCAGTGGGTTGCCATGCCCTCCTGCAGGGGATCTTCCCAACCCAAGGATCAGACCCGGGTCTCCCGCATTGCAGGTGGATTCTTACCAGCAGAGCCACCAGGGAAACCCAAGAATACTGGAGTGGGTAGCCTGTCCCTTCTCCTGCAGATCTTCCCAACCCAGGAAATGAACTGGGGTCTCCTGCATTGCAGGCGGATTGAGGTGAAATGTATCAGTGTTAAATTAATGAGGCTTTTTCACAGGCAGAAATACCAGGGATTGGCAGGAATGGAGAGTGAGAGGTTCCAGGGAAGGTGCAGAGTGTGGTTTCTTTTTAGTGGCTGTGGAGATAGTTCAAAGGCAAAGTCTCCAGGCTACCAGTTTTTTCCATTACCAATAGGGAAACACCCATTCTTTGCACCTTTAGGTATTGCTGATGGAGACAGCTGCCTCCCCAGCTGCTCTGATTCCTGTCCACACTCACTGGGCATCACTTTTCTGCCTGACAGAAGCCACTTAGCCACCCCCTGCCCAAGACCCTCACCATATATATATATATATATATATATATATATAT
>SJXQ01006110.1:134111-207607 GCA_006408695.1 Aepyceros melampus
TCATCATATATATATATATATATATATATATATATAATTTTTTTTTTCCCCCTTCTAAGTGAGATCCAGGAACCTTCGTGTGGGATTATGGGATTATTAAAGCAATGGGCGGACTTCCCTGGCAATCCAGTGGGTAAGACTCTGAGCTTCCAATGCAGGGGACACAGGTTCAACCCCTGATTTGAGGACTAAGATCCCACATGTTTCAGCACAGCCAAACAAAAAAAAAAAAAACAAAAAAACAGTGGAACATGTTCTCAATACATATATTTAAAACAAAAATAAAAATTTGGCAGCTGTATATATCTAACTAAATTTAGTGCGAATCTGTCAATATTGATCTTTTTTTTTTAACAAGAGAAGAGAAGATATGGCATCTAATCAAATACTACATTATATGGAAACTTTCAGTTTTGGAACAGACCTATATTTATAATTTGCAGGATATCTGACCAACTTTCAAACCCTTATTTTAACATCCTTGTTGTTGTTCAGTTGCTCGGTTGTGTCTGACTCTTCGACCCCGTGAACTGCAGCGCACCAGGCTTCCCTGTCCTTCACCAACAGAGCTTGCTCAGACTCATGTTCTTTGAGTTGGTGATGCCATCCAGCCATCTCGTCCCCTTCTCCTACCTTCATTCTTTCCCAGCATCAGGGTCTTTTCCAATGAGTCTGTTCACATCAGGTGGCCAAAGTATTGACGCTTCAGCATCAGTCCTTGCAATGAATATTCAGGGTTGATTTCCTTTAGAGTTGACTGGTTTGATCTCCTTGCAGTCCAAGGGACTTTCAAGAGTCTTCTCTAATACTTTCTGTTTTAATATTACAGAAAAAAATTGGAATTTGGGGCATATCAAGGTTTATTGTAACAAGAAAACTGTCCCCAATACTAGGTATGTGTTACTCACTCAGTCGTGTCTGACTCTCTATGACCCCATGACTGTGGCCTGCCAGGCTCCTCTGTCCATGGAATTCTGCAAGCAAGAACACTCGTGTGAGTTGCCATTCCCTTCTCCAGGGGAGCTTCCCAGCCCATGGATTGAACCCAGATCTCCTGCATTGCAGGCAGATTTTTTACCATCTAAGCCACAAGGGAAGCCCCAATGCTTTCCATACCAATAGGTGTGGAAAATATTAATATCTAATGACTAAATCTCATGGTCAAGATAGAAAATGTTCCATCTTAGGTGAAAAGATTTCTGCAGATATATAAATTTAGAAGCTACACATGGCTTTTAGATTTCACTGTCTGTTTAAAGACAGCTATAACCTGTCAGTCAGCCTGTTCAAAGATGGATGATAGTATCAAAATGTCACCTGAGTTTTAAGATTTTTTTCCAAGCTTTATATATATCCTTTCTAAAATTTTAAAATTTAGTAAAGAATATCTTTCAATAGCACTTGAGACTTATTTGTTATTCTATTCAGTTTTCCCCTCCAAATTTAGTGGAAAAGGAGCTGATTTCTGTCATTAAGAAGTGGCCAAAACATCTGGGGAGGCCTGCATAATTAAAAGGATGTATTTTATTTCCTTCAGGAACCAACACCACTTAAATCTGATTTGTCATGACTTTTACTGTTGCTCAAGAAGCACTGTAGATCTTGTTTCTGATTAACAGGAAATGAACAGATATGTTTACCCCAGGAAAATATCCATGGGTACCTTTCCCTCTGAGTTATTCCCCAGTCTCAATTTCTGGAAGAATTTATTAAGATATAATTCACATACCCTACAATTTATCATTTAAAATGTATAATTCAGTGGGTTTTTCTTTTTTTTTTTTTTTGTATTGGGTTGGCTAGAAAGTTCATTTAGGTTTTTCTGTAATATCTTATGAACTTTTTGGCCAACTCAATATAGTCACTGCGTTGCATACACTTATCATCAAAACAGTCAATTTTAGAACATTTCGACCCCCTAAAGAAACCTCATACCCGTTAGCAATCATTCCCTGTTTTCTTCCCTGGAGTCCCTGGTAACCACTCAGCTCCTTGCTGTCTCTAAAGACTTTCCTATTCTGGATGTGTCATACAAATGGAATCACATAGTATATGGCCTTTTGTGCCTGACTCTTTTCACTTAGTATAATGTTTGCAAAGTTCTCATTGCCAAATAATATTGTACTGTATGGATAGATCCCACATTTTAGGGCCTCCTGGTGACTCATCAGTAAAGAATCCACCTGTCAATGCAACAGACGTGGGTTCAGTCTCTGGGTTGGGAAGATCCCCTGGAGAAGGAAATGGCAATCCACTCCAGTATTCTTGCCTGGGAAACCTATGGACACAGGAGCCTGGAAGGCTATAGTCTGTGGAGTCACAAAAGACTCGGACACGACTGAGCGACTAAGCAGCACCAACAACCCCACATTTTATTCATCCGTGCACTGGTTGGTGGACATTTGGGTTGTTTTTCCCACTTTTTGGCTATTTAAAACTACTAAGAACATTAGTGTACAAGTTTCTGCCTAGACATATGTTTTTATTTCTCTTGGGTATTTACCTAGGAGCAGAATTGCTAGTCACAGATCACAGCCTTGTGGCGAAGGGGCTTGGATAATTCACTGAAACTAGGAGCTGCGCTGTGCAGGGCCACTCATGATTTATGGGTCACAGTGAAGAGTTCTCACAAAACACAGTCTACGGGAGGAGGGAATGGCACCCTATTCCAGTATTCTCGCCACGAGAACCCTGTGATGACTCTGCCAACACCAGATGGTCAATACCAAAACTGGATTGATTATGTTTTTTGCGGCCGAAGATAGAGAAGCTCTATACAGTCAGCAAAAACAAGACCTAGAGCTGACTGTGGCTAAGATCATGAGCCCCTTATTGCCAACTTGAAGAAAGTAGGGAAAACCACTCAGCTACTCATGTATGAGCTAAATCAAATCCCTTATGATTAGAACAGTGGAGGTGACAAATGGATTCAAGGGATTAGATCTGGTAGACAGAGTGCCTGAAGAATTATGGGCGGAAGTTTGTAACATTGTTCAGGAGGCAGTGATCAAAACCATCTCAAAGGGAAAAAAAAATGCAATAAGTGGTTGTCTGAGAAAGTTTTACAAACAGCTGAGGAAAGAAGAGAATCTAAAGGCAAGGGAGAAAGGGAAAGATATACCCAGCTGAATGCAGTGTTGCAGAGAACAGCAAGGAGAAATGAGAAGGCTTTCTTAAAGGACAATGCAAAGAAATAGAGGAAAACAATAGAATGAGAAAGACTAGAGATTTCTTCAAGAAACTTGGAGATATCAAGGGTATTTTCATGCAAGATGAAGACAGTAAAGGACAGAAACAGTAAGGACCTAACAGAATCAGAAAAGATTAAGAAGAGGTGGCAAGAATACACAGAGCTATACAAAAAAGATTGTAATGACCCGGATAACCATGATGGTGTAGTCCTCATCTGGAGCCAGATATCCTGGAGGGTGAAGTCAAGTGGGCCTTAGTAAGCATTACTACAAACAAAGCTAGTGGAGACAACGGAATTTCAGCTGAACTCTTTCAAATCCTAAAATATGATGCTGTTAAAGTGCTGAAGTCAATATATCAGCAAATTTGGAAAACTCTGCAGTGGCCATAGGACTGGAAAAGATCAGTTTTCATTCCAATGAAGGGCAATGCCAAAGAATGTTCAAACTACTGAAAGGCTGTTGTTGAATCATGACGCCGTGATTCTTGGCCTCCGGAGGAGAAGAATTCAATCCGGGGCCAGAGACGAGGCTTGATTGCTCAGAGCTTTTGTGTAATAAAGTTTTATTAAAGTATAAAGGAGATAGAGAAAGCTTCTGACATAGGCATCAGAAGGGGGTAGAAAGAGTACCCCCGTGCTAGCCTTCAGCTGGATGTTATATAGTCACCAGCAGTCTGTTAATGAAAGAAAGGAGTGTCTCAAAACTTAGAATGGCACCAGGCCCCTCACCCATATGATGTATTTTGGGATAACCTTGGCTCCAAATGGTTTATCTTGGGCCATAAAATGATTAACTTGAATCTTGAAGAAGGGCAGATCACCGTACAAAAAGTTTCATTTACATAGATTTGAGGAACAATATCAGAGTATAACATACTGGTTTATCAAGTAGGTTCTGAGCCCAAAAGGCAGAACCAACTTGAAGACAAAGTTTGGGGTAAATGCATAGTACATTAGCATAGCTTAAGATAAACATGTCCATAAGAAAAAGGCATTGGTTAACTTCAGTGAAATCAGATGTCATTATGGCAACACAGAATTTTAAGAGAAACCTTTTAAATTTGTATAGAGAAGGAAAAAATATCACTAGTTTTGTTTCCTCCTGCCGCTTAAGAGAGAGAAAATGTCTGACACTTGCAGGCTGTTTCCTCCGTTTGGAGACCCCTGGCCCTCATGCCTGTTACCCTCTCACTACTGTACAGTTGTGCTTATTTCACGTTAGTAGGGTTATACTCAAAATCCTTCAAGCTGGGCTTCAGCAGTGTATGAAACCAAGAACTTACAGATGAATAAGCTGAGTTTAGAAAAGGCAGAGGAATCGGAGATTTGGTGGATCATGGAGAAAGCAAAGGAGTTCCAGAATCTGCTTCAACTAGTCAGCCTTTGACTGAGTGGACCACAGCAAACTGTGGAAAATTTTTCTAAAGAGATGGGAGTACCAGAGCACCTTACCTGTCTCCTGAGAAACCTGTATTCAGGATAAGAAGCAACAGTTAGAACCAGACATGGAACAACTGACTGGTTCAAAGTTGGGAATGTAGTACAACAGGGCTGAATAGTGTCATCCTGCTTATTTAACTTCTATGAGAATATGTCATGCAAAATGCCAGGCGGTGTGAAGCTCAAGCTGGAATCAAGATTGCTGGGAGAAATAGCAACAACCTCAGATATGCAGGTGATACCACTGTAATAGCAGAAAGTGAAGAAGAATGAAAGAGCCTCTTGAAGAGTGAAAGTGGTGAGTGAAAAAGCTAGCTTGAAACTCAACATTCCCATCACTTCATGGCAATTAGAAGGGGAAAAAGTGGACACAGTGACTGATTTTATTTTCTTGGGCCCCAAAATCACTACGGATGGTGACTGCAGCCATTAAAGTATAAAATGCTTGCTCCTTGGAAAGAAAGCCACGACAAACCTAGACAATGTATTAAAAAAGCAGAGACATCACTTTGCCAACAAAGGTCCATATAGTCAAAGCTGTGGTTTTTCCAGTAGTCATGTAAGGATGAGAGTTGGACCATAAAGAAGGTGAGCACTGAAGAATTGGTATTTCTGAACTGTGGTGCTGGAGAGGACTCTTGAGAGTCCCTTGGACAGCAAGGAGATCCAAACAGTTGATCCTAAAGGAAATCAACCCTGAATATTCATTGGAGGGACTGATGCTAAAGCTCAATACTTTGGCCACCTGATAGGAAAAGCCAAGTCACTCTAAAAGACCCAGATGCTGGGAAAAATTGAAGGCAAAAGGAGAAGGAGGCAGCAGAGGATGAGATGGCTGGAGGGCATCACCAACCATGTCCATGTCCATTCACTCAATGGACATGAATTTGAGCAAACTGCGATATAATGAGTTAGAACAGTCTGCTGTGCTTCAGTCCATGGGGTCACAAAGAGTAGAACACGACTTAGTGACTAAAGAACCAAGAATTGCTAGGTATGTTAACTCTAGGGGCTTCCCCGGAGAAGGTACTGGCACCCCACTCCAGTACTCTTGCCTGGAAAATCCCATGGACGGAGGAGCCTGGTAGGCTGCAGTCCATGAGGTCGCTAAGAGTCGGACACGACTGAAACAACTTAGCATGCACGCACACGTGTTAACTCTATGTTTAATGTTTTGAGGAACTAGCAGACTTGTTTTCCAAGACAGGTTTTCCTTTCTCATGAGCAGTATAGGAGGGGTCCAGTTTTTCCATATCTCCAACACTTGTTAACTGCACTCTGATTGTAGTCATCATTGTGCGTGTGGAGTGGTATGGCATCGTGGTTTTGGTTTGCATTTCTCTGATGGCCAGTGATATTGATCCCCTCTCCTTTTTTTTCTTAGCGAACTAAATATCTGGTATTCTTTAAAAAGCCAGGTAAAGCTAAAAACTAAAGATGCTTTCTGAAGTGAGTGAGTGTATGACAAACAGCACAGAGGTTCCAAGGAAACAGTCTGCATTGTACACCTGTGGCAATTAAAGCATGTGCTCTTCTGGCTTCTGAAAAATGATTCTTACAGTCCTGACTTAATAGATAAGAAATACTATGTCTCGATGGGGGAGTTGCTGGATAATGAAATGTTTCCATGGTGAGGAGGTGGTGAGAATTTCTGTTGGTTAAATATGTTTCTCACCAAACACACAGAAGAAGCTTCTTCTGTAAAACCCACCAGTCACCAACATTTGCCAGATTTGCTTTCCTTCTTTTGTTTGTACCTTGTATGTGTGTATATGTTTGTGTGTGTGTGTGTGTTGAACTTGTTTAGACATCAAAATGCTTCTAAAGACTTTAGTACTTCTCCTAAGAATACATTCTTGCATTCTTCTGCTTAATTAACCACAGTATCATTATCACACTTCAGAAATTTAACATAAAATTGGTGATATCATCTAAGATAGAGTCTGGATTCAAATGTATGCTAATTTTAAATTTTATACCTGCATTAAAAAAAAATTGGATCCAAGGTCTAATCAAAGGGCCCAAATTACATTCAGTTATGGGCTTCCTTGGTGGCTCAGATAATAAAGAATCTGTCTGCAATGCTGGAGATCTGGGTTCGATCCTTGGGTCGGGAAGATCCCCTGGAGGAGGGCATGGCAACCCACTCCAGTATTCTTGCCTGGAGGATCCCCATGGACAGAGGAACCTGGCGGGCTACAGTCCATGGGGTCGCAAAGAGTCGGACACAACTGAGCTGCTAAACACACCAAGGACAGCACATGTTTCTTTTAGTCTCTTGAAGCGGAATGCTTCCTCGCCGCCTTGTTTTCTGCGTGATTTATTTTTATGATGAGTCCAGGCCAGTTTCTTGCATCGTGGATTCGTCAGGTTAGTTTTTCTGTGATTAGATTCAGGATCAGCATCCTTGCACTTGGTCATTGTTGTTGCACAGGAACTGCTCTTAGTTGCGTTCTGTGGGCTTCCCTTTGCGGTGGCTTCTCCCGTTGCAGAGCGTGGACTCTCGAGCTCACCCTCAGTGGCTGTAGCGCATGAGCTTAGTTGCTCCGCAGTGGCATGTGGAATCCTCCTGACCAGGGATCAAACCCGTGTCCTCTGTATTGGCTGATGGATTCTTAGCCACTGTAGCACCAGGAAGTTCAGGCTGAACATTCTCAACAAGAATATACCTAGGTGATGTTGAGTACTGACTGTTATATCACACCTGGAGTCATACAACTCCAGGGAGATGCTGATTTCAATGGTATGATTCAAAGTTCTCACCAGAGCTCTTCACAAGGAAGGCCTGACTCCCCTGTGGGATAATGGGAGAGTTTGATCCTGATTATTCTGTTCCCAAACAATGTTTTAGAATCCATTGATGATCTTTGCCTGAATCACCTTCAGAGGGTGCAAAATGGTTCTCATCCCTCGTTTTTTCTGCATTTCTCCATCTGGCATTCCTCTGTAGAAAAGGGCTTTTCCTTTTTACCCTCTTCTCTCCCTTTGTTTTCCCCTTAAAATTAAAACTTTGGGGGGCGGACCCTAGTGGTCTAGTGATTAAGAATTGGTGATTCCACTGCTGTGGCCTGATTTCAGTCCCTGGTCAGGAAGCTGAGATCCTGCAAGCTATGTGGCATGCCCCCCAAAGAATTTTTCTAACAATAATGTTATGAGCATATGTCCAATTTTTATTTTAAACTTACCTCAAGGAAAGAGACATCTAGTGGGCCTAATCATACTCTTCTTGGTAGGGACATTTAATAGAACAAGAGAATGGTTAGATAGTATTGTTTAGACTGGTTTGCTCTCATTCGAGAATGGGATCAAGGTGGTGGTTACCCTCTGTTCCTGATGATTATCTGCATGTGAGTGGTGGCGGTGGAAGGGGGGCAAAGCAGTTGACTAGAGAAAGGACTCTTAATTTCATTAAGATGCATTAGAAATATTTTGTCATAAATGTTCTTTTTTTTTTCTTTTTCCTGGAGGAAGTTGTGAATTTATAACAAAAAAGTTCCGTGACCAATAAGGGTCTTTACGCATTATAAATATGGAAATTAGAAATTATAGAAAGTAAAAAGTAGCAGAGGAGGAGAAAGGTGGAAATTCCAAGTTAACACAACCATTATCTCTTTTGTATATTCTTAAAAAAAAAAAAGAATGTTGTGACTTGGTGCATTTCACAATTTTTTATAGTTTCTAACTTCAAAAGCATTAAAAACGTACACACACAAACTCAGGTTCATAAAGAAAATGGATGCAAACAGGTAAAAATCCTAAGCTAGTTCTCATAAACCTGTTTGACCCATAAGTGGTCAACCTGTGGTGCTCATGGAGCCACTCTAATGGCCATTGGTAGCAAGAGTGCTTAAACCATCATCTTCCCTCTTGAAGACTGCATGTACATTTTCATCTAGAAAGGGAAAGACCCACTGAACACTGTGTGCTCAGATGCTCAGTCGTGTCTGACTCTTTGGACTGCAATCCTCCAGGCTCCTCTGCCCATGGGATATCCCAGGCAAGAATACTGGAGTGGGTTGCCACTTCCTTCTCCAGGGATCTTCCCAACCCAGGAGTCGAACCTAGGAGTCTTCGGTCTCCTGCATTGGCAGGCAGATTCTTCAGCACTAGCGCCACCTAGGAAACGCTTGTTGAAGACTGCTGCTGCTGCTGCTGCTAAGTTGCTTTAGTCGTGTCCGACTCTGTGCGACCCCACAGACGGCAGCCCACCAGGCTCCCCCGTCCCTGGGGTTCTCCAGGCAAGAACACTGGAGTGGGTTGCCATTTCCTTCTCCAATGCATGAAAATGAAAAGTGAAAGTGAAGTTGCTCAGTCATGTCCGACTTAGCGACCCCATGGACGCCTACCAGGCTCCTCCGTCCATGGGATTAGATTTTTGCAAAATGAATCTACCCTCCCACAAGGTGTTACCCTAAACCGCCTAACTCCCTTATAAGAGTCACATTTCCCAGGCTCATATTTTTGTTAAAGAAGACATTTGAAGAATCAGTAACAATATTTTTCTTTTTTTAAATCAGAATACTTTATACATTTTATATTGATTTAGTACTTTGAATGCTAACAATAAGAAATCTTATACTATGACTCACTGGAAGGAGTAAGATTTTAAAGAATTATTTTCCTGCCATCTGTCTCAAAAAGACCACCTGCATTTTGTTGTCTGTCTGTAAATTGTGCTTTGTATGTTTCACTCCAATGTGGGATTGCAGAAGGGCTGTTTCTATTCTTTTTTTCTATTCTTTTGTCGAATGACTTTATGTAGGTTAAACCAATAAAATGCCTCATTGACTTGGAAAACCGTTCTAATTGTCTAGACATCTATACAGGTTTTAAGTGTCTAGCATTCATTTTTGCAGGTAGGAAATAGCTAGTAAAGGGTAAAAATTAGACTGACCATAATTATTAGTTGATGATACTCCTGACCATTTTTCTTGGTCTAAGGATTGTCAAATTGATCAGAGTGAAATTTTGTGTATAAACGCCATTAGGGAAACAATATACAGTGTAGAACCATGAATCTCCTGTTTTTTTCAATCTTCTCCTGATTTTTTAATCTTCCTGTGTTCCTAGGACACTTTTAAAAAATCTTGCACAGAATTTAAATGTAGCAAAGCTACTGCTGAAGATGTTCGTTTTAATAGCATGGTGTTCTGATGGTTAGTCATTGTTGCAAAGTCTTGCTAAGGGAGCCAGGAAGGAATTGAAAATGTATATTTCTTCCTGCAAGTGTTTGCTTCAGGTCTGAAGGTGTTGGAGACATTTTCACAGATGCCAAAGCCTTGGACTGCATGTTTCTGGTTTTGCTTAGAGCGTTGGTGACACTGAGAGAGGATGGCTAATAAAACGGTTAGCTTTGTCAGCAGTCTGGGCTGCTGAAGAGATAGGGTTCCCTCCAGCTCTGAACCTGCCTCCCGTCCCTTGCATCCTCTCTCCCTGTGGACACAGCTCCCAGTGCCTCACACAAAGGGAAGCCTGGGAGTGGCTCCTGGAGCACAATACACCCGGAGATCCGAAGATTTGAAGGAACCTATTTTATTTACTTATGGTTTATTTTCCCTTTTCCCCCTAGGAAGTCGCTGATTATGTTTGATCACAATCCTGTCTTTTATGAAGGGTTTACATAGGGTTCTGTTGATTTATCCAGTTAGTAAGACTACAAGGGGACCTGTCCTTTGAAAGACTACCCTTTAGGGATTGATTGAAAGGACCACCTCTTCCTCGGTGGTTTTGAGGTGGCATTCCTCTTGTGTGCATTTCTACAGGCACATACTCGACTTAAGCCATTTTGAACAAATCTTGCTCGAGGTCATTTAGTGAACAGCAAAAACAAGCAAGCCTAAAAACAATTGCAGCAACTTACAGAATCTGGAAGATACGGAAGAAAATGCATCCATCCTTTCCTAGGGATCATTACTTCTGCAGCTGCTTCAAGGTGGGTTCTGTGCACTGCGGCTCCAGATTTCCATCGGAGCAAATGTCTGAGCAGTTATTAATCAATCGTTGGGGCTGCAAAAACCATTTGTCACTTACAAATGTTACATAGACTGGGGTGCTTCCCTTAGCACTGTGTATGTTCCTAATTTAAGAGAAAGCCTGGATTTTTTTTTTCTTTGCAATTGGAATCCTTCTAATATAACCACACCCAGACAGATAAAGCTCCTTTTCTGCATCTGCTCTTCTTGAGATAGAGTTTTTCAAATGCGTAATGAATGGAAAGAAAACCCATGTAATTTCTAAGCATCTGTTAGTTTACAAGAGAACTTTGTAAGCTGAAGTACTTTGGAAAAAATTCTCCGTTACCATTTCTTTAGCTCAGAATTTGATGCTTGATAAATAATAGAACTCAGTAGGTGTTTATTGAATGAGTTTAACTCTTAAGTCTTAAAAATAACCTGTTTCCCGATTGAAACGAGCAGGCTTAACCTGCAACTATACTATTGCCTCCTGTTTAACTATTTTCTTTAGTATAAACTATATTTTAACAGAGCTATAAATCCTACTTCTTTTTAGTGTTTCGCTTCTGTTCTTTTTGAACTGAGATAAAAGGCATTTAAAATGCTAATAAGAATATATATAGGAACAGATTTTAGGAGTAATGTGAGAATTTTGTAAGAATTTGTTCTTTAGCCGTATTGCTTCACCTGGCACTGGTGTTTGTTCCTAAAATTAAATAAAGCATTAATCACTGGAATATATGAGACATGTTAAGCCTTCCCTTTCAATCCTTAGGGAATAACTAATGGGGGTGTGTGTGTGTATGTGTGTGTTTCTAGTAGAGGAGAAGCATTTCTTCTTTCTTACTACCATGAAAGGAGGGAGTCAACACTGTTCCTCTTCCCTTTCATATTTTATTTGAAATCTACAATGATGAAAACCTGTCACTTCAGATAGCATTTGAAAAGTTCATGAGTTAGTGTTATGTTAATTTCTACATGGAAGGAAATCTTTAGAGTCGGCAATGTATGAATTCAGATAGACTCACAATAAGGGAGAATCTAAGTGCTGTTTTTGATTTCCAAGAAGGTCATAAATCGAGTTGGACTCCAGGATTGGGAAAGGTCTGTTCTGTGAACACATTTGTATTGGAGATCGCTTTTTTCTCTATAACGATGTTATTGCAGTGATTGAAGGATAATGTCTAATTCATAATTTAGCTTGGAACCTTGAGTTTAAAAGGGTCCCTTCATCAAAACAACCTCATTCTTATGTTCTAAAAGTCTTGAAGAACTTTGTAAGCAGTTGTAGTGGATTTGAACTGGAAAACAACAAACCCTGAGTGTCTTACAGCCTACACGCTTCTGTGGTATAGAGGACGCACAGCAAGAACCTTATTCTAACTCTTGGGAAGACATATTATTGTTTTAAGAGATTGTGTTACTTGGTAATATCTTACAAAAATGTTATCTTTTAAACAAAAGTTGAAATAGAGAAAGAGATGAAAACAGTGGCTAGAAGCTGAGAATTTTTTACCATCGTTTCTATTCCTAATGAGGTCTGTGACCTTGGACATAATAGCATTCTTTCAAGGCTGGGTTCTCAGCAGACTGTTCTAGATGGTTTTGAAGATGAACACATTAAGCTCTAAGGCTTCATAATTGTACTCTATGTCTCCCTCCTTCTTTAAAATATTGTAATACTAGATACTTAACAAAATACTCAGAACATTCTCTACTTTGGCATATTAGTTTTAAATGCATATGTATTTAATTCAATATATTTAATTCATAATTTGTGATTCATAAGATATGGATTTTTATTGAGCTGCAGTTATCTTGAAGCACACTCGTTTTGCTTTCACTTATGGAATGCCTTGTGTTTCTATGTCATTAAAAAAAATACGTTGCGATTAACTAAGTCATTCTTTTCAATGCCAGTGAACACACTGATTTCCATTCTGTAGGGAGTGTCTTTGTTTCTGTGACCTTTTCCTCTCATTTCCTGAGGGTAAACTTCCAGGTTTCATCACTAGTACAAACAACAAATGTTTCGTCATCAAGATACAGATTTGAATCCTCAGTCTGCCATTTACTCCAGATAAGTGGCTTAACTTGTGAGCCTTCCTCTACAAATTAATGGTTAAGGTTGTGTTTTCATAAGTTATGCTAATTTTGGTACCACTGGGAACAAATTACGTGTTCAGATTTTATTGCTTCATCACTGATATTGCTAGTTTACTTTGACAGGTGAGGGATGGTATCTTAAGTTTGTTTTGGTTTTTTGTATTCTTTTACTGTATTAGAGCAGATTAATATATTTCCGTGTGTTAATTTCTGCTTTAGTTTCATGTTTTAGCATGCTTTGCCCATTTTGTCTATTGAGGTCTTTCTAATATGCTTCAAAACTCACCGTATTTATATTCCCACCAGTCCCTCAGCAAACAGTTTTTTCTGATTTTTATTTTTTAGCGAGTTGAGTTGTCAGAAGTGGCTACCCTTAGAAGTTTCCTACATGTAGGGGTTGGGTTTCCAAGCCAAGCCTAGAAGCCTGACTTTACCCATTGTATCCTCATGAAACCATAGAATTTTAAATCTTGGATTTTGTGGGTAACATGTTCTTAGTGAATTGGGGCACAATTTTCTGTGGCTCCTTTTCTCCACATACATTTTGTTTCTTTAACAAACACTTACACAGTGCTTACTGTGTCCCAGGGGTTGTCTCAGGCACTTCACAAATATGAACTCACGTAATCCTTTCAACAGCCTTTCCAGGTATAGGCCCTATTAGCTCCATTTTACAGATGAGGAAACTGAGGCACAGGCTGACCATGAAGCAGCTTAACTAAGGTCACCCAGCTGCAGAAGGGAACCTCTGTGGAGAGAATGGCCAGAAGAGGGCCAGAATAGACTCTGCAAAGGGAGAAGCTCTTTGGTCTGGGTCGAATGGTGGTATTTGTTCAGTTGCTAAGTCACGTCCAAGTCTTTTGTGACCCCATGGACTATATAGCCCGTCAGGCTCCTCTGTCCATGTGATTTCCAGGGGAGAAGACTGGAGTGGGTTGCCATTTCCTTCTCCAGGAGATCTTCCCCACACAGGAATTGAACCTGGCTCTCCTGCATTGGCGTGCAGATTACTCTACCACGGAGCCACCAGGGAAGCCTTACTAATGGTGGTATTGAAACCGTGTAACGCAGACTGGGACTTGGACCCATGGTCTTTTAGCCGAGATCACACACCTGGTTTCAGGACTTAATGAAACTCAGGTTCTTGATGTCTCATTGCAGAAAGAACTCAGTGAGAGACAGTGATAGGTAAGAAGTGGATTTCTTTAGAGAGAAACACTCTGCAGACATGAGAGTGTGCCGTCTCAGAAGGCAAGAGTGTCCCTGAAATGTGACGTGGTTAGTTTTTATAAGCTGGCCAATTTCATAGGCTAATGAGTGGGAGGATTAGGGCTGGGGATTTCCAGGAGTTGGGCCCCTGTCCACTTTTTGATGTTTGGTGGTGGGCCTCAGAATTGTCATGGTGCTGGTGGGTGTGTCACTTGGCTTGCTGATGTGTTACAGTGAGCATAGGTTGTTGGTGTTTTGTTGTTGCTGTTCATTCACTAAGCCGTGTCTGACTCCTTGCAACCTCATGGACTGCAGCACGCCAGGCTTCCCTGTCCTTCAGCCACCTTCTGGAGTTTGCTCAAACTCATGTCCATTGAGTCGGTAATCCAACCATCTCGTCCTCTGTCACCCGCTTTGTCTCCTGTTCTCATTCTTTCCCAGCATCAAGGTCTTTTCCAATGACCTGGCTCTTCACTTCAGGTGGCCAAAGTACTGGAGCTTCAGCATCAGTCTTTCAATAAATATTCAGGGTTGATTTCCTTTTAGATTGACTGGTTTGATTCTTTTCTGTCCAAGGGACTCTCAAGAGTCTTTTCCAGCACAATTTGAAAAGTATCAGTTGTTCGGTGCTCAGGCTTCTTTATAGCCCAACTATTCATGACTACTGGAGAATAGGTCCATAGCCTTGACTATATGGACCTTTGTTGGCCAAGTGATGTTCTGCCTTTTTAATACACTGTCTAGGTTTGTCGCTGCAGTCACCATCTGCAGTGATTTTGGGGCTCAAGGTCTAGTAGAAGTGTGCTTATGTGTCATCTTGGACCTATTTGATTCTAATCAGTTTCTACTGTGTCCTTGGGCTGTGTCATTCTTTTAAAGTTTGTGCCTACCCCCTCCCCTCCTGTTGCAGTATTATCTGATGTAATTGCATTTCCCTTTTGCCTCTTGTCTGTTTCCTCCTATCAATCTCCAGTTTCTGTTCAAGCTAGTCACACTTGAATTCAGCAATTATTTACCTAAAATATATTATGTGTAAGGTGTGCGCATGTCCCCACCCTCCTAGAGTTTAGATTTTTTATCTTGATTTAGCCCTGAAGCTTCCTAGCCTGCATTGTGTAAAAATGCAGAGGTGATTGGTAAAGAACGTTGAGAATTTCTTCCTGATTAGCCCAGGACTGAGCCTTTAAGGAACAGGGCTATGGGAGATCATGGGAACCTGGAAGCTTCTAGTTAAGGAGCCTGGGCCTCGTGTAGTAGATGACGAAGAGTTACAGTTAGGAAGTAAAAGAGCCTGGCGTGGCAAGTTGAGTTGGAGAACTAGCATTATCAGGGAGATCAGCTCTTAGAGTATTGCAGTAAATCAAATGTTGGTTCAATGAAACGTTGATGCCTGAACTAGGGTAGAAACCAAGGGATGGGTGCAGAGACTTCCCTGGTGGGCCAGTCACGAGGACTGTGTGCTCCCATTGCAGTGGCTGTGGGTTCGGCCCCTGGTCAGGGCACTACTAAGATCCCACATGCCACGAAATGTGGCCAAAAAAAGATGAGTATAGACAGTACTGAAGATGTAAGGAATGATGGTACTCAATGGAATATTAACGTGGGGACAGACAAGGAGCAGGAAAACCCAAGATGGTCTCCAAGTACCTAGGCTCTTGTACCTGGAACGTTAACTCCTGTCCTGGAGAGGAATAGTGTCAAGAAAAGACGTGATCAAACAGTCGGCTAGCAAGATAAAGGGAAAGGGTAACAAGAATGGTGATTTGTTTTTTGTAATACTAATAGCTAATTGAGTGCATACTGTTTTTCAGACACCATCCTAGGCAGCTTGTGCAAGTAGCCTTTCTGCCCATAAGGAAAAAGCCACCATGTAGAGATGAAGGAGCCAGGCAGCTCAGGTCTCTTGTCAGAAGTAGGCATTCTGGCTCAGATAATGTGTGTGTAAGAGAGAGGGAGAGGGAGAGAGACGTTTAGTGTAAAGACGGAAAGCTCAAGGTTCTAGGTAATGAACAAGGAACCATCACTGACATAACCCAGCCTCAGATCTGGGAGGCCTTCTTTTTTCATTGGCAGGTCCAGTTAGCTTTATATCCATTATTTCAGGTTGCTCCTTCCTGTCCCCAGGTTCTCCTCCCTGCTCCAGCTCTGCATTGGATGCAGCTGCAGCCTCCCTGCCTCCATTCTTGGCCTCCTTCATTCCATTGTTCACTGGGCAGCCAGATTGATGGTTTGAGGGGTTTTTAGGTTTGTCTGCTTATGGTCCACTTAGGTCCAGTGAAACCTACAGACCTTGAAGTGTATAGCTTGAGGCCTTCTTACAGAAGGAGCACACCTATGCGAAGAGCTCCCACGTCAGTTTGTAGACCATTCCCAGTGCCCCAGAAACCTCCCTGTGGTCCCTCGTAGTGATTACTTCATGCTGTGGACAAATTGAGTCCCTCTCAAATTCATGTGTTGAAGCCCTGGCCCCCACCGTGACTGTATTTGGAGAGAAGTACTGGAGAAGAAGCATTAAGGTTAAAGGAAATCATGGAGCAGGGCCTGAAAGGATTTGTGTCCTTAAAGAAGAGACACCAGGGGGTGGTCTCTCTTGCCATGTGAGTGCAAGGTGAGAAGGCGTCCGTCTACAAGCTGAGAAGCAGGCCCTCACCAGAAGCCAA
Organism: Aepyceros melampus; assembly: GCA_006408695.1. NCBI lineage: Eukaryota > Metazoa > Chordata > Mammalia > Artiodactyla > Bovidae > Aepyceros > Aepyceros melampus. The sequence continues at coordinate 150,674 of SJXQ01006110.1, forward strand.
ATTGCCTAGGACCTTGGTCTTGGACTTCCCAGCCTCCAGAAGCACAAAAAATAATCTTCTGTTTTTGTTTTGGCCAAGCCATGCCACTTGTAGGATGTTAGTTCCCTGACCAGAGTTTAAACCCTGGCCCCTCACAGAAGAAGCTTGAGTCTGAACTGCTGGACTGCCACAGAATTCCCAGATTTCTGTTATTTAAAATAGAAAATCTGTCTGTGGTCTTTTGTTACAGCAGCTAGAACAGACTCATACAATGAGTGTGAACTTGGAAGGTCAGTCAAGAGACTGCAATGGTGTGTGTAGAGGTCTTACATTATGAGAATCTGTGACTTTAAGAATACTTACTGTGAACAACAATTTATGAAGCATTGGAGCAGGGAGTCTTTTGAGTTCAAGTAAGACTATTCCATCATAAAAACATACTAAAGCAGAATGTTGTTCCCTATTCTCCAGAGGCTATAACTAGAGACAGTTTTATAGAATATTTGTTAATCTAATTGATATAAAAACTTTGCACTCTCAAAGCAGTTTCCCCTTTATAATATGAATGGATACCAAATAGTATTTTCCTGTCTTGGCAGTGACTCACATTATTGTTTGCTATTGAACTATTTTTCCTCCCCAGGAGGTGGTCGTACCCATTAGAGAAGACTATTCATTTTCTGTGTGCATCATTTTCAAACTACTGATTACTGGAGAGCTTCCAATCCTTAATGGAGAGTTTATAGAAAAGATGAAAAGAAAAAAATTTTTTGAAACAAAGAATGATGCAGAAGTTAGAGATGAATGAGTATTAAGACGATCAAAAGTTCTTTTTTTTACAGTAATCTCTTCAGTCACAGACTACTCTTTTTCAGGAGAAAAATAATAGTTTCCTGCAAAAGGGGAGAGCAGATTATGTAAAGAAAACAGAAAAATATTCATAGTTTATAGTTTACCTTTTGGGTGAGTTGTAAGGGGAAGGGGAAATTGTTTGGACACTCGATATGAAGAACATCAAATATATTTTCCAGTCTCTAAGACAATTTTTGTATGCTTGATATAACGCAAATTGTTTCATGGAAGTTAGGATTTAATCCCAAAAAAAGCAATGGGGTTGTGATCATTCGCATGTATAATACGATCATCTTTTGTAAGCTGTAATTTAGAAACAATGAAGGCAATTTTGAGAGAGGGTCACTGATTGGACACTATTTAGACACAGCCCTCTTCCCTGGAGAAGCAAACTTGGTGAAAACCAGCATCGAGTTGAAAGGAGTTTGTTCACTTTTCAAATAAAGTCATCGGGGAAGGCTGGCATCTGTCCGCCCAGCTCTGTGTCCTATAGCCGAGTTGTTTTTCCCCGACTTGCTCTCGAGGTTCAAGGTCAACAGCAGGGAGGGTGAGCCTTTTCCTAGAAGCCCTCACTGCTTCTTGAGGGGCCTCCACCCCTAGTTAGACAGGGTGTTCCTTGCATTTTAAAAACATGAGCACAAAGGAGCTTTCCTTCTCTAGTCGCTCAGATGGGAGTTTCACCAGCAGTTAAAGTCCATACTTCTGGAAATCCTTTAGTTTGCTTACCAGTCGTTTGCCAAATGGTTAAAAGAATCAGTCATCTCCACTGAGATGCTTATTTTTATTTATTGAAGTGCTTGTGGAAGAAACACGTCCTTTTCTCTTCTTTGTCTATTCTATCCAGGTCTCAAAGCAGAGTAATTTTCTTCTCTTGACTGAGAGTCCTGAATAGGAGCTGATTCAAAGAAGGTTAGAACTAGAGCTCAAAGGAAGTCAGAGCTTTTATTTTATGGAACAAAACAATCAAACAAGAACCGGAACTGCAGCAATTGACCAAGACACCACAGTGGTTGGGGTGGCTGAGCCAGCCGAGGTGGGGCTAAATATATTTTTAGTTAAAAAAAAAAATCGGGGTCATGCTCTTCAAACTGACTTTCTATGGTAAGCGCTAAAATATAGGTGCTATTCTGAGTTTGGTTGCAACTTAGAAGTACAGAGATCTGCTGAAACAGTTCATTCATTTTGTTGTTGTTACGTTTGGGATACACCTGAATTTCCCCTCCCTGTTCCCATCCCTGCTCAGAATGGAGAACAGAAAGAGTTTCTCCCAAATGAAGACCGCCTGCCTTTTGCATCAGATGCCTTGAGTATGTTTATGTGAGGGATGGGGCCCATTCTGTGTTCCCCTGTATTACTTATAAAGCAGAAAAAAATTAAGGTATTAGTGACATTATTACACGTTCTCTGTAATAGCTGGCAGCTCTAAAAGCTATTTTGACAAGTATAACTTATGATTTATAAATTAGGCTAACGGATTCCTTTTTTTTAATGGGAATTGCACCTGTGTTAGATCACTTATTCAAGTAGTAATTAAGTACCTACTGCAAGTGCTTTCCCCCTTCAACTTGTATTTTTCTGGATTTTTTTTTTTTTGTAAACTAGGCATGAGACCTTTTCTTCTCTTCTCTTTGAGTGCAGTTAAAGAGATTCAAGCTGATACTCTCCACCCCCAGTGCTAAGAGAAGGGGTTAGCTTTAAGTTCCTCTGCAGATTCCACATGATCATTCGTTGGACTGTGAATGCATTTTTAATTAGGTGATGGTTTTTATAGATGGTTTTTATAGAGTGTTTACTTATATTTTGCGGAATATTCGAACCACCTGTATGTGTCAGAAGCTGAAGTGTGAGGATAAGATGAGGTAGCAAAAACCAACCAAACCAACAAAAAACTCCCCGACACCTCGTAGTTGATGTGGCATTTATAGGGCTTTGGACAGGCTCTGTGCAATGTCCTCTTCTTTAGAGATGTCCTCCCTTTTTCCTTGTGTAGAGTCGGATCCCCTAAAAAAGTTGGTGTTATGTCTAGTGTACATAACTTATATGTTTATTGAATACTTTTTAAAATATTTTATCTATTTGGCTGCATGGGATCTTAGTTGTCTCCTGTGGGATCTTCCATTGTGGTGCACAGACTCTCAGTTGTGACTCCTGGGCTTCAGTAATTGCAGGACGGAGACTCCAGAGTTGGAGAAGGCAATGGCACCCTACTCCAGTACTCTTGCCTGGAAAATCCCATGGACGAAGGAGCCTGGTAGGCTGCAGTCCATGGGGTCGCTAGGAGTCGGACACGACTGAGTGACTTCACTTTCACTTTTCACTTTCATGCATTGGAAAAGGAAATGGCAACCCACTCCAGTGTTCTTGCCTGGAGAATCCCAGGGATGGGGGAGCCTGGCAGGCTGCAGTCTATGGGGTTGCACAGAATCTGACACGACTGAAGCGACTTAGCAGCATCAGCAGCAGACTCCAGGGTGCACAGGCTTACTTGCCCCAAGGCCTGTGGGGTCTTGGTTTCCTGACCAGGGACCGAACTTGCATCCTTTGTACAGCAAGACAGATTTCTAACCACTGGACCACCCGGGGAGTCTCTACTGAGTAATTATTAAAAACTGGGAAAATAAGAAAGAAAAGAAGTGAGAGCTGCCATTTTGCAGTCTCAGCCTTGTCTCTCAGCATAACTTCCATAGTACAGACAAGGCCAGCCGAGGTTTTCCTAGAGAAAGGAGGTACAAGGGCTGTGGAGTGTAGGTGCTGCGGCCGGGCCAGTTTTGTAAGCGAAGTTGGGGCTGCCCGCTGTCACCTTCCTTCGTGAGGTTTTAGTAGTAGGCTTGACTCTTAGCTCATTCAAAGCAAAGACAGAAAGATGCTTCACTTAACAGACATTGGTTATGTGACCCAGGCTGTGACTCTTTACTCCTTAGGTAACACAGTGGTTATGTGTTTAGGGTCTGCACCAGTTTGGTTTGGTTTTGCTTTGGTTTGGTTTTAGGATGCTTTGATTTGTCCAGAAGGCATCCTGGGAAGAGGCATATGAACAAGATGGTTTGGAAGCCTACCTGTGAGACAAGAAGGATATGGGCCAACCTCAACCTGTTCTTTGAACAGTCACTATTTGTTTTTTTCTTTAATTAAAAAAAATTTTTTTAATTGCAGTGTAGTAATTTGAAATATTGTGTTACTTTCACGTGTACAACAAAGTGATTCAGTTATACATATATGTAAAAATTCATTCTTTTTCATCATAGGTTATTAGAAGATACTGGATATAGTTCCCTGTGCTATACAATAGCTCCTTGTTTACCTATTTTCTATATAGTAATTTGTATTTGTTAATCCAAAACTCCTAATTTATTCTCCTATGGTAACCATAAATTTGTCTTCTGTGACACTATTTCTGTTTTGTAAATGAGTTCATTTGTATTATTTCTTTAGCTTCCATGTACAAATGATAGCATACGATATTTGTCTTTCTTCAAGTTACTTTACTTAGTATGATAATCTCCAGGTCCATGCATGTTGCTGCAAATAGCATTACTGCATTCTTCTTACGGATGAATAATATTCCACTGTCAGGCTTCCCTGGTGGCTGAGCAGTAAAGATGCCTGCCAATGCAAGGGATGAGGGTTCAATCCCTGGGTGGGGAAGATCCCCTGGAGAAGGAAGTGGCAACCCACTCCAGTATTCTTGTGACTTCCCTGTGCTCACTTGATAAAAGAATCTGCCTGCAATGCAGAAGACCCGGGTTCAATCCCTAGGTCAGGAAGATCCCCTGGAGAAGGAAGTGGCAACCCACTTCAGTATTCTTGCTGGGAGAATCCCATGGACAGAGGAGCCTGACAGGCTACAGTAGTCCATGGGGTCGCAAGAGTCAGACACAATTTAGCGATTAAACCACCACCACCAGTATTCTTGCCTGGGAAATCCCATGGACAGAGGAGCTTCACAGACCCCAGTCCATGGGGGTCACAGAAGAGTCAGACTGGACTTAGAGACTACACAACACCACCATTCCATCGTATGTACATACCACATCTTTATCCATTCGTCTGGTGGACATCTAGGTTGCTCCCATGTCTTGGCTGTTGTAAATAGAGCTGCTGTGAGCATTGGAGGGCATGTGTCTTAAGATGCCTCGGAGTGTGATTGCTAGATCATGTGTTAATATTTTTAGTTTTTTATAAACCTCCATACAGTTCTCCATAGTGACTGTACCAGTCTAGAGCCACTATTTCTTTATGGAAAAAATTATTTTAGTGCCCAGGAGTGCTTACAGGACCTAGTATTAGGATGGTCCTTCTCTACCGATCCCTGATAGCCTGCTCAGGGTCGTGTGGGTGACAAGAACACAGGCAGTGTCTGGGGGGTGGGTTGTGTGGGAAGAAGTTACTCCCGCTGCGCCCCTTCTACCAACTTAGCTGCCGGGACACTGCCGCCCTGTGCGTGGAAACCTACCTCCTAGAAACTTACCTGCACTTTGCCTTGCTTTTCTTGTGTGTGTTCTCCCTCTCTTTAATACGTAGTTTCTATTTATTGACAGCTCTCCAAGTTTTTAAAAGAGCTGTTCTCTTTCTTTTTAATTTAATTAGGTAATTTTAAATTGAAGTATGTTTCCTGGCGGCTCAGATGGTAAAGAATCTGCCTGCCATGCGGGAGACCCTGGGTTGGGAAGGTCCCTTGGAGGAGGGTATGGGAACCCACTCCAGTATTCTTGCCTGGAGAATTCCATGGACAAAGAAGCCTGGTGGGCTACAGTCCATGGGGTCGCCAAGAGTCAGACACGACTGCGTGACTCACACACATGCGTACACATAGTTGATCCACAGCGTTGTGTTAATTTCTGAGGTGCAGCAGAGTGATTCAGTTATACCCGCACACGCATATTCTTTTTTACATTCTTTTCCACTGTGATGTATTACAGGATTTTGAATATAGTTCCCTGGGCCGTCCAGTAGGACCTTGTTGTTTATCTGTTTTAGGTATAGCAGTGGTGGTGGCAGTGGTTTAGTTGCTCAGTTGTGTCTGACTCTTGTGACCCTGGGTACAGTAGCCCGCCAGGCTCCTCTGGGATTCATGGGATTTCCCAGGCAAGAATACTGGAGTAGGTTGCCGTTTCCTTCCCCAGGGGATTGGCCCCACCCAGGGACTGAATTTGGGTCTCCTGCATTGCAGGCGGATTCTTCACTTTCTGAGCCACCAGAGAAGCAATATATAGTAGTGTGCATCTGCTAATCCCAAACTCCTAAATTATCCCTCTCCCCTCCCTGTTTTCCTTTTGAGAGCTGGATCCCAGTCTCTGCAAATGACCCAAAACTGGTGTCTCCATTCACTAGTGATCAGGTTCCTCTGGTCAGTATTATGCTGCTGGGTCCCATTCCCAGAGATTCTGGCCTAACTGGGTTGGGGTGTGGACACAATGACAACTCTGCCTAGTATTATCCCCATTGTACAGATGAAGAAACCGAGGGTCGGTGGAGGGCAAATGTGCTCAAAGTTCTCAAGGCTAATAAGCAGCTGATCTGGACTCCCTCTGGACCTGTCTGCTAGTAATGCCTGCTTTTCATTTACTGTACTGCACTGTGTGGGTCCAGAGGAGCTTTGTAGCCTTTCTTCCAGTTAAGGATCCTGCCACTACCCATTTTGTGAATCCATGGGCCTAGAAAAGGCCTTGTTTTACTCCAGCCAGACTTACTGATAAACACTGGCTGAGCTGCCGGACTGGATCACGTCACTGCTGGTATGCAGCAGGCCATTTGAATTCCGGGGAGTGCAGGGCTCAGCACACACGTCAGAGAAACCCATTTCCATTTATCATTTTAATTCTGCTATCAACCATCCACAGACTTTAAATGGATTCCTCCAAAATGGCATCTTCAGGCCCATTATCAGAGCTAAATGTTTAATAACTTTGTTAAATAATCCATGCCATGGTGTACAAGAAACTGTTCGTTTTTTTTGCGTTTTTTTTTTTTCCACATAGGAGGAGGTGTTTCTGGACATCCCTAGGGATGGCTTAACATAGCTCTCAGGGCCGCTGGCTGGCCCCTCCCCTTCCTTCCTTGCTGGGTTCCTTCTTTCCTAAAAGCTCCAGGCAGGAGGGGTTCTGTGCGGGGAAGCCCCCTGCTTAGCAGGCCTGAGAAAGAAGTAGACGTGAGTCAGGCAGACAGTTAATCGATGGAAAAGCAGTTTAAAATTCAGCCCAGGAAGCAATAGATGCTCTTCAGCAACGAAGCTCGGCTCTTTGTGGAGTAGCCGTTGGCACATTTTCTTTTCTGGATCTTTTCCAGTGATCGTGCTAGAAATATGTGGAAAAGAAAGTGTGAAGTTGCTCAGTCATGTCCAACTCTTTGTGACCCCATGGACTGTAGCCTACGAGGCTCCTCCATCCATGGAATTTTCCAGGCAATAGTACTGGAGTGGGTTGCCATTTCCTTGTCCAAGAAATATGTGGAGTAGAACAGTACAGGATAGCCATTGTTTACTTTTAGTTAAATCCCCTTATCTTAGATGGGCCATCTTTGCAAATTAAGTCCATTGTATTGAAAATAAGACAAGCAATGTTGCCTGTTTTTTTCTTTTTCAGTGAAATGGATCACAGAGTTAGAACTAAAGTAGTAACAGGCTGATCAATAATTTTTAACTGGATTTTTTTTTTTTTTTCTGTACCAAGTCTTTGTTGCAACATGTGGGATCCTTAGTTGTGGCATGTGGGATCTAGTTGCCTGACCAGGGATCGAACCTGGGCCCCTGCATTGGGAGAGTGGAGTCTTAGCCACTGGACCACAAGAAAAGTTCCTCCAACTCAGTTCAGTTCAGTTCAGTCACTCAGTCGTGTCCGACTCTTTGTGACCCCATGAATCGCAGCACACCAGGCCTCCCTGTCCATCACCAACTCCTGGAGTTCACTCAGACTCACGTCCATCGAGTCCGTGATGCCATCCAGCCATCTCATCCTCGGTCGTCCCCTTCTCCTCCTGCCCCCAATCCCTCCCAGCATCAGAGTCTTTTCCAATGAGTCAACTCTTTGCATGAGGTGGCCAAAGTACTGGAGTTTCAGCTTTAGCATCATTCCTTCCAAAGAAGTCCCAGGGCTGATCTCCTTCAGAATGGACAGGTTGGATCTCCTTGCAGTCCAAGAGACTCTCAAGAGTCTTCTCCAATACCACAGTTCAGAAGCATCAAATCTTTGGCGCTCAGCCTTCTTCACAGTCCAACTCTCACATCCATACATGACCACAGGAAAAATCATGCCTTGACTAGACGGATCTTAGTCGGCAAAGTAATGTCTCTGCTTTCGAAGATGCTATCCAGGTTGGTCATAAATTTTCTTCCAAGGAGTAAGCGTCTTTTAATTTCATGGCTGCAGTCACCATCTGCAGTGATTTTGGAGCCCCCAAAAATAAAATCTGACACTGTTTCCCCATCTATTTCCCATGAAGTGATGGGACCGGATGCCATGATCTTCGTTTTCTGAATGTTGAGCTTTAAGCCAACTTTTTCACTCTCCACTTTCACTTTCATCAAGAGGCTTTTGAGTTCCTCTTCACTTTCTGCCATAAGGGTTAATCAGCAATCATTTTAAGCAATGTAATTCGAAAGCAGTATGGCCTTTAAATTTGCATACCGATTATGTTATTTAATTTTGACAGTGATCTCAGTTATGTGTCTGTGTGCAGGCTCAGTTTTCAGCCTCATGGAAACAGAAATGAACTCTAAGGATTAAACTTGAAGAACTGTATTCTTTTTTCCCCAACTTGCCTTAAACCAAGAAAATACAATCTTACTTCTATCATGTTGGGAACGATACAATCCATCCTACTGGAGTAAAGCATGGCTGAATAGAAGTGTCCAACTTGGGGGAAAGACTAAGCATAAACACCCCAACAATTGAAAAGATTCTCGTGTTAGGACAGGCAACAAGCCCCACACAAGTTATTTACTCCTGAAGCTACAAAACCTGCTGGAGCACCTACCATCTGCTGGTTGGTTATTGGACTGTGGGCCCCAGGGAGATGAAACTATAGATCGTGTCAAGTGAGACATAGAAGGATACAGACCTGCAAAGCTTATATTCTGGTGTTATGACAGAGCACCTGTGTCTAAGAGAAGCTACTTTCTTCTTTGTGAGCTGTTGCATCTACAAGATATGTTGGGCAAATCAACTGCCTCCACAAAACCCAAATGTGAAAAAGGAAAATATTACTGTGAAGGGAACGATAAAAATGAGAAGCCTAAAAACACAAGATTGGTGTTTTTGAAACATGTCTCACATTCTCACACCTAGTTCCTTTGGAGCCCATGCATCAGTTTCATTCTTGTAGAAGCCACAATCTTAATTCTGACCTAATCTCTGGGCTTCCCAGTTGGCACCAGTCGTAAAGAACCTGACTGCCAGTGCAGGAGACGTAAGAGACGCCGGTTCAATCCCTGGGTTGGGAAGATCCCCTGGAGAAGGAAATGACAACCCACTCCGCTATTCTTGCCTGGAGAATCCCATGGACAGAGGAGCACGGCAGGCTACAGTCCATGGGGTCACAAAGATTCGGACATGGCTTAGCGACTAAACAGCACTTTATTGAGAAATGATTGACATGCAGTAAATTGCATATAAAGTATGCAGTTTGATACCTTTTGACATCTATCTTCATCTGTCCAATCAGCACCACGATCAAGATAGTGAGCATACAGGACTTCCCTGGCGATCCACTGGTTAAGACTCTTCCTCCCAATGAAGGGATCATGGGTTCAATCCCAGGTGGGGGAAGTTCTGCTTGCCTCATGGCATGCCCCGCCCCTCACCAAAAAAAAAAAAAATGTAGTGATTGTATTAAGCACATCCCCAAACTTCATGCCTGATTGTAATCTCCTTTCTGTTATGTTGATCTTTTTGTTACTGTGATCAGTTTGGATTTTCTAGAGATGTACATAAAGGAAATATGCCACATGTATTATTTCTCTTGCTTTTTTCACTCAGCATAATTACTTTGAAGTTAATCCATGTTGTTCATTTTAGTTTTTAAGCAATTTGCATGTACACTTAAAATATGACCCAGGAAATACCCCTAAGTATTTATCCAGCAGGAATGAAAGCATGTATCCAAGCAAAGACTCATACATGAATGTCCATGAAGCTTTACTTGCAAGCGAATATCCAGTTTTTCCAGGATCATTTGTTGAAAAGACTCTTTCTCCATTAAATTGCCTTTGCTCCCTTGTCAGAGATCAAAATTATATCTGTATGTGTCAGTTTCTGAGCAGTTTTTTTTTCTAGTTCTATCATTTTTTTTTAATTTCTTATTTCTTAAAATTAATCAATTAATTATAGGTTGCGCTGGGTCTTGTTGCAGTGCACGGATGTCTCACTGTGGCAGCCTCTCTTATTGTGGAGCGCACACTCACGGGCTAGTAATTGTGGCATCTGGGCTTAGTTGTCTAGGGGTATGTGGAATCTTCCTGGACCAAGGATAGAACCCATGTCCCCTGCATTGGCAGGAAGATTCTTATCCCCTGTTCCTGCAGGGAAGGCCAGGTGATTTACTCTCTTTCAGTGATCTATTTGTCTATTCTTTCACCAACACTACACTGTCTTTTGATTACTATCAGTTCAGTTCAGTTCAGTCGCTCAGTCGTGTCCGACTCTTTGTGACCCCATGAATCGCAGCACACCAGGCCTCCCTGTCCATCACCAACTCCCGGAGTTCACCCAGACCCATGCCCATGGAGTCAGTGATGCCATCCAGCCATCTCATCCTCGGTCGTCCACTTCCTCTCCTGCCCCGAATCCCTCCCAGCGTCAGGGTCTTTTCCAGTGAGTCAACTCTTCGCATGAGGTGCCCAAAGTACTGGAGCTTCAGCTTTAGCATCATTCCTTCCAAAGAAATCCCAGGGCTGATCTCCTTCAGAATGAACTAGTTGGATCTCCTTGAAGTCCAAGGAACTCTCAAGAGTCTTCTCCAACACCACAGTTCAAAAGCATCAATTCTTTGGTGCTCAGCTTTCTTCACAGTCCAACTCTCACGTCCATACATGACCACAGGAAAAACCATAGCCTTGACTAGACGGACCTTAGTCAGTAAAGTAATATCTCTCCTTTTGAATATGCTATCTAGGTTGGTCATAACTTTTCTTCCAAGGAGTAAGCATCTTTTAATTTCATGGCTGCAGTCACCATCTGCAGTGATTTTGGAGCCCAGAAAAATAAAGTCTGACACTGTTTCCACTGTTTCCCCATCTATTTCCCATGAAGTGATGGGCCTGGATGCCATGATCTTATAGTTGTATATTAAGTTAGGTAGTGTCAGTCCTCTGACTTCTTGTCCGCTCAGGTTTCTTTTTGTTTTTAAAGTTTGTATTGAATTTGTTACAATATTGCTTCTGTTGTTTTTATGTTTTTGGTTTTTTGGACAGGAGGGGAGTTAGCCTTAGGTCATGTGGCATCTTAGCTCCCTGACCAGTGATCAAACTGGCACCGTTTGCATTGACAGGCAGAAGTCCTGACCAGTGGACCGCCATGGAAGTCCCCACTTAGGTTTCTTAAATTTTGTTCATCAAGCATCTCTCTGTGCTAAGTATGATACAGACCTCAGTGTTGTGGGGGCTCCAGACGTTACCGGGTAGCATTCCACATAATGATTGTGGTCGCCCATCCTCATGCAGTGAACTACTGTCATTGGTTAGTGCTACTTTTTATTTTCTTCATCTCAAGCAGAGAGCTTATAAATTCCCTTTGCTTGAAATCAGCATGGCTGATCTCCTATCTCACCAGATTCAGAGCTCTTTGTTTTCTTTTGCATACTTTCCCAGAGAACCCAGGAGTTTTAATACTTTTTAAAACAACTATAACTTTTTAATGTAGGGGAATATTTGACTGAAACATTTGTTAAAACACATTGCGTTTTATCTTGGTGTCTTTACTTATCGCGGATGTTAATAAATGTGGTTCTAAAAGGGTTCTGGGGGCAAGTCATTGTAGAAAATACTATAATGATTTCTTTCTTAGAGGTTCAGGATGCGCATTGAAGAGTCTCTAAATTCTAAGTCCTTTCCAAGGGGGACTTAGAATTTAGATCAAACCTGTCAGTCCTAAAGGAAATCAACCCTGAATATTCATTGGAAGGACTGATGCTGAAGCTGAAGCTCCAACACTTTGGCCACTTGATGGGAAGAGCCAACTAACTCACTTTTAAAGACCTGATGCTAGGAAAGATTGAGGGCAAAAGGAGAAGAGGACAGCAAAGAATGAGGTGGTTGGATGGTATCAGTGACTCAATGGACATGGAATTTGAGCAAACTCTGGGAGATAGTAAAGTACAGGGAAGCCTGGCATGCTGCAGTCCAGGGGTTGCAAAGTTGGACACAACTTAGCAACTGAACAACAGATTCTAAGTAAATCTACTTAACTTTATCTAGGTCAGTGTTTCCCAAGCTGATTTGAACCCAGAGCACTTCTAAGAGAAGCCTGGTGTACAGACATTGATACATCTAGTATACTGATATTCTTCAATACCAGTTTGAAAAGTGCTGATCTTTGAGATTTAGAGGCCTAAATTGTAGACACCACTCCTAATAAGTTCACTCCTAATGAGTTCACCTGTAGTGTCCAAGTCCTTTGGGATTTAAATAAACAATGTGAGATACCTTACTTTCTGAGACATTCAACAATTTGAATTAGAGTAGAAACATTCAGTTGAATTGAAATTTAATGTTGGAGGCTAAAAGCAAACTAGTGACATTAGCGGATCTCTCCTGTTTTCATTCTTTCTTGTATCTAGGGTTGAGTCTGTGTTATTCCTTCTAAAACTGTGTTATAGAAATCTTCACAAATTTTACTGAAAACTATCAGAAACAGGAAAATTAGTGGTTGGTAGGCAGTGCCCAGAGACTGTCTAGCTGGTGTATACACGCTTCCCCATGTGGCTCTTATGTGCTGTGCTGGCAATGTTCCAGAAACTTTTCATAAATAGGGAGCAGTACAATTTCAAAAGCAAAATAAGATTAATCTTTATATCCTGAACATGAGAATCTTTTCCACCTGGATTAAATGGAATGAATGAAATTAAACAGCAGCACAACAAGACTACTTAAGCCAATTAGGTCCACACTTGGTGAAATATGGCCAATTATTTGGCCAATATTTTCATGTCTGGCTGTGGGTTGAGGGACATTGTTGAGTTGAATAGCACCTTGGACTCAGTCGAATTTCTAAGTGAAGACCAGTAGGATGGAGAGGGGTAGTGTGTGCAGGGTCAGACCGCTGGACCACAGTTGTCATTGGGTGGAGCTGGAGGGGAGGGGCCGCACTGATTGGTTGATGGTGATGAGATGCTGGTCTCTTATAGTCCTTTGAATTAACTCACTCAGTTTAAAGCAATGTTGCCAGCCAGTAAGGGGATGTTTTGGTATGCTGGTTTGGTTTTGCTGAATATATGAGTGGAAAAAAAGTAGCATGAAATTTAAAACAAACAGAGGTTTTATTTAAAGATGAGAGGCTTTGGGGCATCAATATTTTAAGAAGTGGGGCGACTGCCACACTGACAGGAGGCTCTGTCCTCCTTCAAGGAGGAAAACAGATCAGAAAGAGATCTCTAAAGGCTAGTTTCTTGAAGACAAGGACGTCTCATTTTTAGAGGTCACTGGAAGCACTCCTGACCTGGGGTACATGCTCTTCTCTGTTTCATGTGGTTTGAGAGAGCTTTTGGCACAACGTTTTGACAGTACCTCTGAAATTTGATAAGTAGTTCATATTCTTTCTTTGAAAAGCTTTGCAAAGTTAAAAGTTCTCCTCATTTTTCTTTCATGGAATGCCTTAAGTATTTTGTTTTTAATTCATAGACTAGAAATATATCTGTGTTACTATTTGAGAATTGCCTTAGCCCTGCTTACTATATGAAGAAAGTGAAAGTGTTAGTCGCTTAGTCGTGTCCAACTCGTTGTGATCCCAGGCTCCTCTGTCCATGGAATTTTCCAGGCAAGAAAACTGGAGTGAGTAGCCATTCCCTTCTCCAGGGGATCTTCCTGACCCAGGGATCTAACTCCAGGTCTCCTACATTGTAGGGATATTCTTTACTATCTAAGCCACCAGGAAAACCCTGCCTACTGTATATCTTGAGCTAATTAGAAATTAAATCCTTGCCAAGGGATGGAATATTCTACTGTTTAAAACATTTTAAATTTTCTTGACTATACAGATTTTATCAGCAATACCTCAAAAAACTCAGAGAAGCTTCACTAAAGAAAATAAGTTTTTTCTTTTAATTCTGGAAAATCTCAAAATATATACAAAAGTAGAGAATCACAACAAATGCCATGTACCCATTACCCAACTTTAACTGTAATGAACATTTTGCCAATCTTATTTTGTCTAACTGTATTTATTTATTCTTTTTTTGGCTGAACCACGTGTCATGCAGGATCTTAGTTCACTAACCAAGGATCAATCTCACACCCTTCCGTGGTAGAAGCACAGCATCTTAACCACTGGACCACCAGGGAAGTCCCCTTGGAGCATTCATTTTAGAGGGGAAATGAGTAGGGGACGAGTCATCCCCATTAGACTGAAGTTATTGAGCGAATGGTAGAGCAAAAATTGCCAAGCACTTACATTAATAGTTGACTTATTAGCAACCTAACGTGCGGGATGATGTTCCAGATACCCACTGTGGTGGGTGAAAATGAATTTACATCTCATTTTACAGAAAAAGAGAAGAGCATATGAGGCTAAATAACATTGTGAGGTCACAAATTAGGTAAATGGCAGGTGTGTGACCCTCTAGCTAGCTCTCCTAGCCCCTCCTGTTTGCTGGCCTGGAATCACCAAGGGTCAGCCTATGACAATGATGAGGCAGTTATAAAATCCTAGATTTGAAGTATTTCATCATGCCCTGGAGCACCCAGCCCTTCTCTCTGCTTCTGAGCACACCATGTCATCCAGGGTTGAGGAGTGAATAGGGTTAGTTTCTTTGAAAAGGCTCCTGAAATATGATTTTTCGCTGTCAAGTTTTTATCTTAAAGCAGTTCTCTTTTCCCATGAAAATTCATGTGACTGGCAAAAATTAGAACTAAAATTCTTCACAGTAAAAAATTTTCTTAACTGTCTCCCAGCCATATTAACAATAAGCAAATTAAAACGAAGTAACTTAGTGAAGGAAAAGCTTCTTCCCTACCACCCGCTTGTAAAAGTGATCAGAAGAATTAGATACAGAACACAGAAAAATAAAAAGATATAAAAAATTCATAGTTTCGTCCCCAATGATTATTTGGCAATGTGGTTTGGTAATATTGATATTACCATATATTTGGCTATTTAGGGGTATGTTCTAGTGTATGTTTGTAATCATATTGAATATATAATTGTTTAGTCTGCCTTTTCAGTTTAATGTCACAACATGAAATGCATCTCTATTTATGTGCTTTGTTAATAGCATTTTTTAATGCCTGGAAGACATGCTGTAACCACCCTCTCCCCCCGTATTTGGGGCATTTAGAAATTGTTTCTGACTCTAAGCTATAATTTTTTTGTTTATCCTCTGACTTTTTTTCTTTTGTTTTTCCAGTGACCTTAAGGGTCATTAGTGTTAGAATCAGACTAAAGTGTTAAGAATTGGACCAATTCTGTTGGAGTAATTAAACCATTCCCTCTTCTCTACCTTTCTCTGTTCTATAAGATTTATACCATGTTTAGACCTGAATTTTACAAAACTTTCTGTCTGTAATTGGGTTTCGCAAAGTTTTCTGCTTAGATTCATTCAAAATAGAAATGGTTACTTTTTAAAACAAAGGCCCACCTTTTGAAATCCCTCATTCTGATAGCGTTCAGTAAATCGCACCTAAATTAGAGGGGAATTTTTCGCCTAAACATAACCTAGGCTGGTTGGTGTTGTCATGATGGTGACTTAGACCTTTGTTCTGATCCTGAGCCATTGTTGTTTTCTGACTGCACAGTGTGGCTTGTAGGATGTTAGTTCTCCGACCGGTGATCAAACCCACGCCCTCAGCAGTGAAAGCGTGGAGTCTTAACCGCTGGACCACCAAGGAGTTCTGCAATATTTTCTGTGTAATGCCTTGACCAAGGTCATTAATATGCTAATCACATTTAGAGGTACAATGAACAGAAGAGTTAAAGCTCCGTGAGGCCAGTTTGGTCCTTTGGCTCAGATGATCTGAAAAGATTTATGAACCCTGGAAAGCTAGGATCACAGTATCCTGATAGCTTTTGAGAACCTGTGGACCTTAGGGCTGAAAGTATTAATATTTTCCCCTTTATAATGATAAAGTGAAGTTAAGGGAACGTCTTTTCCCCTAACTGCTCTCCGAAGAATAAAGCCAAACAACAACAGAGATTCCACAGAGATGGCCATTAATAAAAGTTTTAGAATATATTATTCCAGACTTGAAAAAATATGCTTGTACAAATATTGGAACAAACACCTTCCTCTCCTCTGCCCCCCTCCCTCCCTGTTAGTGAGTTATTTTTGTTTTATTTTAAACACTTAAAGGAGTCAAACATTCTTTAGCAACTTGCTTTTCTCTGCTTGAATTGGGGACATCTACCCCCTTCAGCAGATTTACTACTAAAATTTACCTTATTCCTTTCAACGCTGTTACATGGATATCTGATATTTTAAGTCTTCCTCTCTACCGATGGATTCTTAAAGTTTTGTGCTTTTATAAATTATCGGGTATGTAAAGCCGTATCTATTGGCATGGGATGGTGGAGCCAATGGTTATGCACACTTTAATGTTTTTATAGCTCTTTCCAAATTGTTCTCCAAAGCTATTTACTACTTTATTCTCTGGGTGTTTTTTTTTTTTTTTTTTTGCTTTCTTCTGTTTGACCTTTTAAAATTAAGGTTTGCTTTCCAAACACTTTCTATGAGAATTGAAGGAAAAAACACATTGAAGAGTTTTCTTTAGAAGTTTTGTCATGGGGTTTAAACTCCTTTCCAGTTATCTTTTTTATTCTCATCAGTATGCATGCGTCCTCCTTATATTGACAAGATGCTGGCTCTTTCCTGGTGGCAGCCATGTAGCAGTTCTCCTTTTTGGGTTTTGCTGTCATTATTGGGAGCAATTGTACTGTCCAGAGTCTGTTCTGCCAGGCGGACTGCAGAACTCTGGCCGCTCCCACCTGTGCTGGTCTTCCAGTGAGAACGAGGAGCCACGTGGAGCTGCTAGCATCGCTCCTGTGAAGGAAACGGTTCACAGGCTCACCCTCTCTTCCCCAGTGTCCTGATAGCTGTCAAAGTTTCATCTGTTTTGTTCATGGTTCAGCATGGTCTTTAAAGAGCCTGACACTCCTACTCTGCCGGGGCTTTCAGGGCAAGCTGTGGACCATCCTATGGAGAAAGAAAAAAAAAGGAAGCGGAAACACCATGTTCTGCCATGCCTTTGCGTGCTGACGCTCAGTTGTGTCCAACTCTAAGTAGCCCCATACACTGTAGCCCACCAGCCCCTCTGTCTGGAATTTTCCAGGCAAGAATATTGGAGTGAGTTGTTACTTCCTACTCCAGGGGATCTTCCCAACCCAGGGAGAGCAAACCCGCGTCTCCTGCATTGGCAGGCGGATTCTGTCCTTCTGAGCTGCCTGGGAAATCCATGCCTTGGCTACCATTTTGATATTTTCAGTTGTTGTTCTTGGAGGAATGAGAAGAAAACACTGTTTTTGGAAGCATTTGGGATTTTTTTTTTTTCTTTCAAAGCTTGTTTAGTTATAATGTGGTAATACTTTACGGGAATAAACTCTGGCTGACCCACTCAAGGGATATAAGCTTGAAAACATTTAGGGTTTTGATTTGCTCAAAGGAGGCGTTTACGGTTTTTGAAGCACAAATCCAGTGGGAAAATATGTTTTCTGGTGCTAGCTGTGTTTTAGTGCAAAGAGCATGCCTTTGAAGTCCAGTTCTCATCTCAAAAGACATTAAGAACTAGGTGGATGGATAAAGCTGTGTGAGGAAGCTTCAGAGTGAATGAGTTTGAAAACTTCAATCCCCCGTTTTTCTCCCTAATTTAAATACCCTTCTCATCTTATCTGGCTCCAGCCCTTCCCATCTGGTGGATCACTGACTTGTGTCTGTATGTCTTTCAGGGTTTCTTTGGGCTTAACTGAAAGCGTTGTCATCTCTGCGCGTTCGAGTTACAGAGAAAAGAAAGACCAAGCCCAAGTCAGTTGTGTGTTTAGTGACAAACAAATGCCTCTGCAATGTAAGAAGCAGTCAGGTTATAAAAGCATATATCCTCCATTTAAAAATGTTAATTTTGTTTGTTTGTTTCTGGCTGTGCTGGGTCTTCATTGCTGTGCTGGTTTTTCTGTAGTTGCGGTGAGTGGGGGCTACTTCCTGGTTTCCTTGTACCAGCTTCTCATTGCAGTGGCGTCTAGTGTTAGGGAGCATGGACCCTAGGACGCACAGGCCTCACTACTTGCATCCTGTGGGTTCGGTAGTTTTGGCTTCTGGCCTCTAGAGCACAGGCTCATAGCTGTGGTGCGTGGACTTAGTTGCTCCTTGGCAAGTGGGATCTTCCTGCTTCAGGGATCGAATTTGTGTCTCCTTCATTGGAGGCAGGTTCTCATCCACTGAGCCACTAGGGAAGCCCTCCTTTTTTTTTTTTTTTTTTTAAAGAAAGCTGTGTGTGTATAAACACTCATAGAAAAGACAGAAGGAACTTAAACATTAAGGAACCATGGGTTAGATTTCTTGTAATTCAAGGTGATTTTAACATACTGATAACACTCAGAAACGCCTGATCCCTTCATGATAGTATGGATTATTAGCTGGTTGAGAATGGGAGAAAAAGAAATCAAGAACACTACATGTACATATTTTGGATTGCAAAAATGTGAATTACACGTCTGTAAGAGCACATGAGATTGTGTAAAAAGCATCTCTAAGTGAAACACAGAATGGTGAAGGTGTCAGAATGTGGCTGGATGGAATGGAGTCCCTTCATTGTGGGCAGCGCTAGTGTGTCTCAGGCTTGAATGTGTCAGACAACGCCCCCTTGCTGAGCCCAAGCTATGCATATAATAAAATAAGCTCAAAACTCAGGTTTGGTACTATCACTGCTGTAAATTGTCACCAACTTTATCAGCGATTTTCTGAGGTAGAGACCGTTGCCCTGTGGTCACTGGAAATAAGAAATCCACACCATTTACTTATCACACTTGATGATAAAGAAGGATGGCTGCTGCGGCTGCTGCTGCTAAGTCACTTCAGTCGTGTCCGATTCTGTGTGACCCCGGAGACGGCAGCTCACCAGGCTCCCCTGTGCCTGGGATTCTCCAGGCAAGAACACTGGAGTGGGTTGCCATTTCCTTCTCCAATGCATGAAAATGAAAAGTGAAAGGGAAGTTGCTCAGTCGTGTCCGACTCTTCACGACCCCATGGACTGCAGCCTACCAGGCTCCTCTGTCCATGGGATTTTCCAGGCTGGAAAATCCAGTACTGGAGTGGGGTGCCATTGCCTTCTCCAAGAAGGATGGCAGGTGATCTCAAAGAACATTTTATTTTATATCATCTACGGTGCATCATGATATATGTGTAAAATTTCTTAAGAGTAGATGAAATGTGTACCTAGAGAATCTCTCAAGTTTAAAGATATTCAATTTGGTTCCCTCTGAAGATGTCTTGGATTTGACTATTCACAAAGAATGCTGAGAAATCTTTCAGAGTTCTGGGTCCTAAACTAGAAGCACAGTTAACCAACTTTTTATCCCTTGAAAGTGAGATATTAAAATAACTGTCTCTTATTCCCCCACTTAGGTTGCCATGTCATGGTGTCTATTTAAACATTTTTTAGGTTGATCATGTGCTGTGCCGTGCTGTCTGACTCTTTGAGACCCCATGGACTGACAGAATCCTCTGTCCATAGGATTCTCCAGGCCAGAATACTGGAGTGGGTAACCAGTCCCTTCTCTAGGACATCTTCCCAACCTGCATTGCAGGCGGATTCTTTACCGGAAGCCAAGTTGTTGACCGTGTAGCCCACAATAATACACATTTCTTGCTTTCCCCCACTGGCTTTTAATCACATTACTAATGAAATCTATGTCTAACTTGTGCACAGGACCTAGTGAAATTTACTTAAAATACTCTTAAAGGCCAACATTTTTGCTGATGAGCATTGTGGAGAGCCCATCCCCACCCCTGTCTCCTGTGCTTTTGTCTTTAAGTTTCATTTAAAACTCCCATCTTTCATATTTTGGTAAGAGAAGACTTTAAGTGGAAATGTAATCTGAGCATCGTGTCTAATACGTGGACTCAGCATAGGCATTTTGAAGCCAGTGATCCCATCTCTAGTGAGAGCATTAAAGTACAGTGATATTATTTCAGGAGGCAGCTCTCACAGTTGAAGGGCATCTTTTCTGGGAGCAGGGAACAGCCAAGTGAAATCAATTTCAGCACTGTGCAAGCCTTCTGGATTGATTGTCTTGAATTGGATCCAGTCCCTTCAAGACTCTGATAGAACTCAGTGATTTGGTCAGGGTACTCCACTGGCCTGTAAGCAGCATGAAATGATGATTCAAAGTAACCAGCTTTGAGATTTCTTTGGAAAAATCAGGTCTGGGTATTATGGAATATTCTTTAAGGCATTTTGTCGTGGTAACAGGTCCTCAAAAAATTTGTTGTTGGAAATTCCCTGGAAGTAGTTGGTGGTGAACCTGGCCTTTGGGCCATGGCTGAGCTGTGAGGCCTGTGGTCAGCCAGCCTTCCCTTCTGTAATCACTTTGATCCTCAGTGTCCTCTTCTGTAAAATGGAACAGTAGCACCTCCCTAAGTGATTGTTGTTTGGCTGCCCCTTCACTTGTGGGATCTTAGTTCCCTGACCCAGGGATTGAACCCAGGCCTTTGGCAGTCCTAACCGCGGGACCGCCGGGGAATTCCCCCGAGGTTGGTTTTAAGGCAAATGAGAAATAAAGCATTGTTGAAATCCTTAGGTTCCTAATGGTTATTGTGCAATTTTCATTTGGCTTAAAACTTTATTTTTAAGAAGTATTTATTTGTTTATTTGGTTAGTTGGAGCACACAGGATCTTCGTCTCATCACACTGGGTCCTTTCTTGTCATGCATGGGCTATCCATATGGGGATGATTTCAAGCGAGCATTTCAGTAATATTTTTAAGGACAATGACTCATGAACAGACATGTTTGGTGTCTCCTCTTTGTTCACTAGCCTTTGAACCACAGGGCCTTCTCACTTGTCTCCCCTTTACCTTTTGCCCACATACTGCTTGCTCTGGCATCTTAGAGCTCAGCTTTCCCTTTACTTCCTTTGAGAAGCCTTAACAAGCCCCCTGTCCCCAGCCTAGGTCATGGCCTTCTGTTTGTTGTCATTTGCTGTATGGATTCCTCCTACATGATAGCTTCCATAGCTGTAATTTATTTAAATGTCTGCCCTCTTCCCTGAGAAGGACACATCGTCACTTAGGTATATTCCAGACAAATATGCATAACCTGCATCTAATCACAAGGAAACATTATTTTAAAGTAAAAAATATTTTTCAGAACTCTGCCTTCCATAGGTCTGCCTTCCAGGACTTCATGGTGGCTCAGTGGTTAAGACTCTACCTGCAAAGCAGGAGACCTGGCTTCAATCCCTGAGCCAGAAAGATCTCCTGGAGAAGGAAATGGCGACCCACTCCAGTATTCTTGCCTGGAGAATCCCATGGACAGAGGAGCCTGGTGGGCTACATACAGTCCATAGGGTCGCAAAGAGTCAGACATGACTAAAGCGACTTAGCATGCACACACGCATGTCTTCCACAGTAGTTTGTAAGCTCAGAGCATCTGGGACAACACCTGACTTAGTCACTGTGAAATCTCAAGTAGGCCTGGAATGATGAGTATGTGCGTCTTGCCTATGAGTGGTTTCCAGAAGAATGAATGAATGTGTGAATGGTGTATACCTTTACCCAGATACAAGGCCCTATCTGCTGACTTACAGCTCCCTGTATCTTTTGTAAGATAGCTGGATCATTCCAATGGGGGGAAAAAACACAAAAACTTACATCTTCATTGTCACTAACCTTCCATTTCTCTGCATTTCTCCTCTAAATGATTTATATTCTTGAACTTACAGTTGTGTTTCTAACTTGGTCATGAAGATTGAAATAAGTTTACATGGTTTTGTCTTCCCCATAGCTCCTGCAGAAGAATGGCCAACTGTCCACCGTCAACAGCTTAGCTGAGCAAGGAGAGCTTGGCCTCCAGGAGGAAGCCCTGATTGGCCAAGAGGAGGAAGCGACTGTCACAGATGGTAAGCTGCCTTGCTCGGCTCTGGGTAGAGCCAGGGGATGGAAGGCAAACAACACCTACAAGGAATCCTCAGAGGACAATTAAAAGCAACCTAGGCAGAATTTTCCCTGTCATGTTACCTGTCATTATACACTGTCAATATCATACTGATAACAAAAGCAATCCATTGTAGTCCCCATATTTAGGTATAGGAGGTTATAGCAATGCTTATAATGAAATGAAGTCTTTTTTTTTTTTTTTTTTTGCATTTTTCTCAGGCATCCTTATCTTGAAACCATGATATGGTTGTTGTTGTTATTATTGCCTTGTCCAACCACTTGCCTGGTGTTGGATTCTTGTTGAAAATGCAGGGGTCTTGGTTGCTTTAAGAGTCAGTATTTCTCACTCTAGAGCAGCCTACTGCCCTTGTGAAGGTTTTTCTGGTAGTCTGTATTGCTTTCTTTTTGTTAATGTATTGAAAATATTTTATATTTATTTATTTTCAGCTGTACTGGGTCTTTGTTGCTGGCTTTTCTCTAGTTTTGGTGAGCAGGGGCCTCTCTCTAGTTGCGGTGCCTGGGCTTTGCATTGCAGTGGTTTTTCCTGTTGGTTGAGCACTGCCTCTAGGGCACACAGGCTTCAGTAGCTGTAATGCGTGGGTTTAGTTGCTCTGTGGCATCTGGGATCTTCTCACATGGGGGATCAAACTCATTTCTTCTGAATTGGCAGGTGGATTCTTTCCAGGAGTGTGTATTTCAAGAAGACATTTGCTTCTTGGAAGGAAAGCTATAATAAACCTAGACAGCATAGTAAAAAGCAAAGACATCCCTGCAGACAAAGTCCTTCTAGTCAAAGCTGTGGTTTTTCCAGTAGTCATGTACGGATGTGAGAGGTGGACAAAGAAGGCTGAGCGCTGAAAATCGATACTTTGGAACTGTGGTGCTGGAGGAGACTCTTGAGAGTCCCTTGGACAGCAAGGAGATCGAAGGAAATCAACCCTCAATATTCATTGGAAGGTCTGATGCTTGAAGCTGCAATACTTTGGCCCCCTGATGGGAAGAGCTGACTCATTCAAAAAGACCCTCATGCTGAGAAAGATTGAAGGCAAAAAGAATAGGGTGGCAGAGGATGAGATGGTTGGATGGCATCACCGTCTCAATGGGCATGAACTTGAGCAAACGCTAACAGATGGTGAGGGACAGGAAAGCCTGGCGTGCTATAGTTCATGGGGTCACAAAGAGTTGGACACAACTTAACAACTGAACAATAACAACATATTTCAGGGTGCACACCTCTTTGCCCCAACTATAATATACTGTGCATGTTATAACCTTTATCCCAGAAATCATAGAGGGTGGTTATTGGAAAGCAAATCTGTGAGACCACATTAACACTGGTTTGATTTCAGCCCATGGAGGGGGTGGGGACCACACCTTAGGGTCAGAATCAAGCACCTTGACAAGTCGGGCTCTTGCAAAGAAAGAAGAACTTTCCTCTGTTCTTGTTTCTTGTCTCATCATTTTGTTTAGTCATAAAGGAATGATTTAGCAACTCCTGTGGATGTACAGAATGATGGCGTATGGTAAACTGATGCTTACATGTAATGTGAAAAAGACAGATGAAGGGAAGAGTCTTGTAAAAAGAGACTGGCCGTTGCCTCAGTGAGATGAGGTTTGTCTAACATGTGGAACCTGTTTCTCCTTGTGTTCAACGCCCCTGTGGAGCTGCTGCAAGCAGGGAGCTGCTTTTGAAGTTGGTGGGAATTCTGATCTTTCTCTAGCACCACAGGCACCCTATAAACTTAGAAATACATAGTCTCACACAAGGAGGATCTGCACAGCCTGTGTCAGAGTTTCAGATGATCTCTACCAAAATAATTGGAACGGCCCCAACTCAGATTCCAAAGTCCCACGCTCTGTCCTTCCCATGGTTAACCTTTGAAGCAAATCAAGCCACAGCCTTTTTGGAGCCTTCCATAGCCAAGTCACTGTGCCCCGTGCTTCAGGAAAGATGGAAAAAGCTAAAATGGCCCATCAGGGGAGACAAGCGAGTACATCGAAGGATCCATAAGATGAAAATGAGGTTAAGACCAGGCAACATGGTGATTAATGAATCTTGCAAGAGACAAGAGCTCCTTAGAGCTCTGATGAAACCCTTGTTTGAGATCAGGGAGTGGGATGAGGTCTGGGGCCTGAGGGGAGGTTGGGTTTAGATTTGTTGGGACAAGGGCTGCCAGCCAAGATGGGGCAAATAAAACAGCTGACACTTCACAAGTGTTTTCTGAGGGTCCCGGTTCAGTTCAGTTCAGTTGTTCAGTCGTGTCTGACTCCTGGACCCCATGGACTGCAGCATGCCAGGTTTCCTCGTCCTCCAAATCTCTCGGAGTTTGCTTAAACTCATGTCCATCGAGTCGGTGATGCCATCCAACCATCTCATCCTATTTCACCCCCTTCTCCTCCTGCCCAGTCTTCCCCAGCATCAAGGTGTTTTCCCATGAGTCAGCTCTTCACGTCAAGTGGCCAAAGTAATGGAGCTTCAGCTTCAGCATCAGACCTTCAGGGTTGATTTCCTTTAGGGTCCTGGGTCCTGGAGGTGCACCTTTTGTGCAGAATGACCTCTAGCAGTAACCCGATGAGATGGGTTCTGTCTTGATTTAAACCCAGACCAGCAGCTCTCCAAGCACGAGCTGTGCAGGACACGTTCACAGGCTCGTCCACTGAGCAAGGGGCAGAATGGAGACCCAGAAGGGAAAAGGGGCTGGGTCAGAGAGCTCTTCTGAAAGCTGAGGGGAGTTTAGAAAGTATTCCGGCAATACAGATCACTGAAATATGCCCCAAGGGGGCTTTCGATTTGACTGGTGTGGAGTGTTGATAAGAGAAGGGAGAGGCTGCAGCAGATGCCCTTGTTCCCAGAACATGCCAGGTAGCCTAGAATCCTATCCAATCTGTAGCATGTTTACTAGAGATCTGGATATCTTCCTTTAGTCCAGATGGGATTTCTTTCACTTTTCAGCCCTGTGATTCAGTTCAGTTCAGTCATTCAGTCATGCCTGACTCTGCAACCCCATGGACTGCAGCGCACGCCAGGCCTCCCTGTCCATCACCAACTCATGGGGTTTACTCAAACTCATGTCCATTGAGTCGGTGATGCCATCCAACCATCTCATCCTCTGTCGTCCCCTTCCCCTCCCGCCTTCAATTTTTCCCAGCATCAGGGTCTTTTCAGATGAGTCAGTTCTTGCATCAGGTGGCCAAAGTATTGGAGCTTCAGCTTTAGCATCAGTTCTTCCAATGAACATTCAGGACTAATTTCCTTTAGGATGGACTGGTTGGATCTCCTTGTAGTCCAAGGGACTCTCAAGAGTCTTCTCCAACACCACAGTTCAAAAGCATCAATTTTCAGTGCTTAGTTTTCTTTATAGTCCAACTCTCACATCCATACATGACTACTGGAGAAACCATAGCCTTGACTAGATGGACCTTTGTTGGCAAAGTAATGTCTCTGCTTTTTAATATGCTGTCTAGGTTGGTCATAACTTTTCTTCCAAGGAGCAAACATTTTTACCAAAAGTGATTCTGTCCCCACTGATTCATTGGAAAAGAGCCTGATGCTGGGAAAAATTGAGAGCAGGAGGAGAAGGGAGTGACAGAGGATGAGATGGTTGGATAGCATCACCTGACTCAATGGACATGAATTTGAGCAAACTCCATTAGATAGTGGAGGACAGGGAAGCCTGGCGTGCTGCAGTTCATGGGGTTACAAAAAGTCAGATATGACTGTGTTCTACATATCAGCTTACTGCAATGTAAATAAAGACATAATTTGGTATGTAAAGCTTAGCTGTAGGATTTTGAGTGCCTTGGTTTCTGCTCTTGCCCATTTCAGTAAGAAAAGATCTGAGCCATTTTGGTCCCTAGGAGGATTGGCTCACAGTGGAATTTGCTCCTGCCTTAGGTGGACCAATGGACAGGAGAGGAGAAAGCTACAAATGAGGGGCATTTCTCCTAGAAAGATTTTGATTTAGAGTGACAGACAATATTTAGACACAGCCAGAATGCACAATGTTTTCCCACTTTGACTTGCTTACTTGCTTTCTGAAACCAGAAATACTGGTAATTCAGAACCAAGCCTCTTCCCATAATGAAAATGAAATCCTGTTTCCTTGCAACCTTTCTTTAAATGATAGAAAACGAGATGTGCTTATTAAATATTTTCTAAACTATGCAATAAGGTTCAGATGTGTGTGTGTGTGTGTGTGTGTGTTGAAGGAAGCTTGAAGATTATATAATTCTGGGGGCTTTCTTTTAGAGAATATACAGTTAGGCATGAAAACAAATATTTATTAAAATTTTTTTTAAAAAGCAATTTATAGCAAGTTACTTTAGCCTTGGAGTTAGTCCCTTCTGAGCTCTCTTTTAGCGATTTATCATTCATCATAACTGCTTATATAGAAATACAACTTTTTTCCAACCAGAAAGCTCTGCCTAGCCATGCCACACCCAGCGTTCATAGGAGCTTCACAAATGCCATTAGTTTAGTGGAAAATCTTCTTCTGCTGATTTTATTTTGCCCTCACCTAACTGTATGTGGGATCTTAGTTCCCTGACCGGGGATCGAACCCATGCCCCTGCAGTGAAAACACAGAGTCCTAAGTACTGGACCACCAGGGAAGTCCCTGATTCTACCGATTTTAACAAAGAACCCTCTCACTCAGATTGTCATTTGTTCTATATGGCTTGTATGGTTTTCTGTGAGTCTCTATGAGTGCCTGAACGAGAAGGATTTTTTAAAAATTCTGTCTTGATCTGGGTCCAACTTTAAATTTCAAGTTTCTACAAATTAAAATTTTAGATTTTCTTTTCAAATATCTATTGATGCAAAGAGCTGACTCATTGGAAAAGACCCTGATGCTGGGAAAGATTGAGGGCAGGAGTAGAAGGCAATGACAGAGGATGAGATGGTTGGATGGCATCACCAACTTGAGGGACATGAGTTGAGCAAGCTCTGGGATGGACAGGGAAGCCTGGGGTACTGCAGTCCATGGGGTCACCAAGAGTCGAACTGAACTGATACGTTGATGACATTATTTTCTTTGCAAACAGATGAGGAAAGTCAGTGTTGCAAAATCAAAAAACTTAAGACCTCTTTATTTTGATAATCACATACTTGTTAAAACCTCCAGAACTCATTGCCGTATATGAGCAGTCACGTGACTCTGCTCTGAGACCATCTGAATGTGTCATTTACAAGGCATTTGTTTCTGGGGTTCTTGGAGATTTGTCTTTCTGCAGAGTAGCTACAGCAAACGTGATAAAGCCTGTGGATATTATGTTTTCTCCATGCTTCCCAGGCCAGATTTGCTTGTGTGAAAGAACACACGCACAGTGGTGATCCTCTCCTTGCTTTTTGGATTTTTGTTCAAATATCCCTTATACTGTTTCATACCCTGAGTGCAGGCATTTACACCAGAAGCGATGGAGCTGCTGTTGGAAGCTCTGCCCTTACTATTTGCTCCTCTGGGGTCAGCTGCAGGTATCAGCCAGCACCCTGGGGGGCAGGTTTTGCTCTGCTGAACAGCGAGATGAGGAGGCGTCTGCCGGAACCATGCACATGCAACAAAGCTCTGATCCCTCTGACCTGGGAGTGGTCTTAGAAAATGCCTCCTCACTGCCAAGAAAAATAAACAACCCCCAAACCGCACACCGCGCCCCTCCCCCCCTCTGCCACCTCTCATCTTGTCACTTAAAGCAAACGTCTTTTTAAAACTTATTTATTTAGTTTTGGTTGTGCTGGGTGCTTTTTGCTGCGTGGGCTTGTCTCTAGTTGCAGTGAGTGGGGGCTACTGTCTTGTGCTCTGCAGGCTTCTCACTCTGGTGACTTCTTGCGTTGCAGAGCGTAGGCTCTTGGGTGTGTGGGGTCAGTGGTTGCAGCTCCTGGGTTCTAGAGCAGGGGCTCTGTAGCTGTGATGCACGGGCTTAGTTGCTCCATGGCACGTGGGATCTTCCCAGACCAGGGATCGAACCTGTGTCTCTGCATTAACAGGCAGATTCTTTACCACTGAGCCACCAGGGAAGCCCCAAAAGTCTTATTTATTCATCTGCGTCGGGTCTTAGTGGAGGCACATGAGATCTTTGATCTTCATTGCGCGCAGGTAGGATCTAGTTCCCAGACCAGAAATGGAACCTGGGCTCCCTGAAATGGAAGCGTGGAGTCTTAGCCATGGGGCCATCAAGGAAGTCCCAAAGCAGAAGTCTTTAAGAGAGTGTGTTCCTTACCTTTCTCAAGGTTCTACTTTCCTGCATCCTGATATTTTCCCCACAGATATAGTAACAAAAATGGAGGTTATCAAGAAGCTGAATTTTCAGCACTGTGAAGAATTTCATGTCTCTGATGGTGCTGATGTCACAGTCCTGGCCAAATTGAATTTGCTGTTTGAACCTTCCAGCTTCTGGTGTTTGGCACTTTGGGGTACAGAAAGCCCAGAGGTTATTTCCAAGTGCTCACAACTCTCCCTGTGGAACTTGTTCCCTTACAGAAAATCCATTCTTGGATTACAAGTTGTTGTTCTTTGCTTTTTGATCATTTAATAACTTTATCTGGAAACTGAGTACCCTACCCCAAGCACTGCTCCAGGTCGGTGTTCAAAGATGACCCCCTCTCCCCTGCAAAATACTTGTTTTTCTGTGAGAGGTGGCTTTCCTAGCCAGGAAGAAGTGTTCTTATGAGTTAGTCCCTTTTGTGCTTCAGTTTGTGACATGACTGGTACCTTGTTAGTATTCTCATGAAGGCATGCCTGTTGCTCAAATACTACCCTCTTTCCTTTATTTTTCTCTATGTCAGATGTTGTCAACATCTGGCATTCAGTATGCCTGTCTCTACAAAAGAGGAACCGTGAGAGCAGAGATTTCTTGGCATGGGGGGTGGGGATGGGATTTGTATGTTTCTGTGTTGAGTCCCCTGAGTGTAGAACAATGTCTGACGCCCAGTAAGTGCTCAAAAAAATATTTTTTAAAGATTTTTTAATGGGGGCCATTTTTGAAGTGTTTATTGACTTTGTTACAATACTGTTTCTGTTTTGATTTCTTGGCTACAAGGCATGAGGGATCTTAGCTACCCAACAGGAGATCGAATCCGCCCCCCTTGCATTAGAAGACAAAGTCTTAACCACTGGACTCCCAGGGAAGTCCCTCAAAAATAGTACTTGGATAAGTGAAACCACAGAGTTTTCAACTTAGAGTTAAGAAGATTACATTTTCACTCATATGGGAGAGGAGGATCTGTTTGATTTTTCCCTTTATATCAATTCATTCCATACATCCCCAAATGCAGAGCTCTTTAGATGTATCCGAGGCTCTGTTTCCTTTGTTGCAGCAGCGCTAACAAAGCTACTTTTCAGTGCTGGGATCTGAAGGTGCCCACCATTGGTTACCCAGGTGTTGTTGCCTGGAGACATGGAATCAGACCCTGACCTGCCTGCAATTAAAGATAACTCCCAGCGATGCTATCACATATGAGGGCTGGGTAGACAAAGAGAGGGGTCTCCCTTCCAACACTCTGGTATTTCAAATACAGTATTATTGCATGACATTTTCTCAAGCTGTATCCTGTTTTGTAATGTTTTGAAACACTCACAAAATAGGCCTTGAACTTAGGCAAAAGTCCTACAGCCTGCAGTTTCTGGGAACTGGTTTTAATTCAGCCCTCTGCTCTGCAGCAATATTTTTAGCGTGCCTCTCTGAAATTACTTATGTCATTGACAAATTTCTGGTACAAATACTCTATTGCTTTCATCTTTAAAGAGACACAGATTTATTTTTCAGTAACTAACAACCAAGCTATATAGAGATCCCGCCCCCGCCCCGAAGTATATTTAAGTCTGCCAGTTTGCTTTCATTGTAACTTGAAAAATTTGGTGTGAAGGGGAGAAAGATGGAGTAAGACTTCTGTCCATCCTCCCTTTATAATCAGTTCATTGCAGGAGAGTAAAACCCGGGCCAGGCTGCCTTTCTCTTTTTCTGTGACCTTGAGTTGAATACATCCCTTTATCTCATTGAGCATCAGTTTCCATCTGTAAAATGAACATCCTCATCCATCTCTGAAATTCTATGACTGAGTCACGTCAGTAGTGCTGGAAATATAAGCATTAAAACAACCAGATGATGGATGAGCCCATTGAAGATACACAGGTGACTTTGGGCAGGTAGGAATCTACTTGGCAATTTCATTATGCCTTTTTATGAAAACACTTTTATGCTCTTCTTTTTAGTCTGATCTTAAAAGCCGTTTTCTAGATTTGAAGTTTTGCTTTTTTATTTTAGTGTCTGGTAGGTTTTGGGGGAGAGGAGGCCATGTGTGCTTGCAGCATGTGACCCTGCATTGGAAGCGTGGGGTCTAAACCAGTGGACCACCAGAGAAGTCCCTGAAGTTTTACTTTAATGAACAAAAAGTTCGGCTGGGAAAACATTCAAGAAAGTCTCCATGTGTAATTACTTAGGTATGAAAGAAAATAAGAGCTTCCTAAGTGTGGCCACAAAATAAAATGGGAACCATGTAATAACAGCTGGTTCTGGCCCAGTAAGATGAGTGAATGTTGGTAAAGGCCCCCAAAGACTTGTCAGTCAATCTTAAATCACTGCTAAGATTTACCTACAGACGGCTGTAGTTTTCCAGGGCAGCCATGAATAGGATGGATGCTCTGGCACAGTGGAGGAGAAGCCTAGATACGACGGCCTATGGACTTGTCTCCGTAACCTGCAAAGATTCAGACTTCCTCTTGTCGAGACCATGGCAATAAATGGTTTTTCTAATGGTGATGAAGCCGTGAATGGAAACATTCAATTTAGCATTTATTGAATAAAAATCCTTTAGATGTTTTCTCAAAGACATTCTTAAAATAGCCCCCGTTTCACCTGATAAAGCATCCCCCAGATGGTTCTGGCATTGTATGTTCCAAGCATAGTGTCCCTATATTATATGAAAGGATGCTTTGAGAATGTACATCCTCTGATCTATATTTGTATGTATCTCTGGAAGAGCTTAAGTTCTACAGCTTTCTAGCCCATCACTTGAGCCCTGTTCTTAAGCATCATACTTTGAATGTTTGTTAACTGTTTTTATAATTAACGAGTAGGTTCAGTGTGATACCTGGAGAAGCAAATGACAACCCAGTCCAGCATTCTTGCCTGGAGAATCCCATGGACAGAGGAGCCTGATGGGCTACAGTCCATGGGGTCGCAAAAAGTCAAACACGACTGGGTGACTGACTCTCACTTTCACAGTGTGATATCAGGCAGCACCCCCCCTCCCCAGTTAACAATGCATGTGTTAGTTACTTCTGGTGAAAACTGAGATATGCTAGGTTGAATTAATTGAATGAACCGGTTGCTTTAATGTGTCTTAACATGGACCTGTTTCAACTGACACCAAAGCATGAGGCAGTTATCCTGCTGTGTTAGTTTGCTGGGGCGGCCAAAATAATATATCACAGAATGGGAGGTTTAAATATCAGACATTTATTTTCTCACAGTCCGGAGGCTGGGAAGTCAAGCCCAAGGTGCCGTCAGGTTTGGTTTCGACCTTGGCTTGTTGATGCCACCTTCTCTCTCTGTCCCCATAGCCTTGCCCATCCCGGTGTCTCTGTGTGTCCTAATGGCCTCTCATAAGGCACCAGTCAGACTGCATTCGGGTCCACTCTCATTTTAACTTAGTCATCTTTGTGAAAGGTTTCTCTGCAAATAAAGCTGCATTTTCATGTGTCACAAGTCAGGGCTCCAACATATGAATCTGGAGAGTGTGCAGTTCAGCCCGGGACACCTGCCTTCATGATTGACAGCTGGAAAGCCGGACTGGGGACCCAGAAGCCTCGAGGGGAAGGAACTTAAGGCTGTCTATGCCAGGCTCCTGCTCCCACATAGGAGGCTCTTCTGCTTAAACTCTGAAGGTTTGGGGAGCTTTTCCATAAAAGGAAACCCATTACTCCACTGGAGTGAAAATACACCCCCTCCAACTGCCGCCGGCTCCTAGTGCTGCCTTCTGGAACTACAAAGGACAAACTCACCTCCCTTTACCACATCGTGGCCCTCTAAGACACGTTTATCATGTCTTTCATCTTTTCTCCTGCAGGCAGAACATCCCCAGAGAAAACAAGCTGCCTCACATTCAAAGAAAAATGCCAGGGCTGATGTATATATTTAAGATATGGATGTCCTTGATGGAAGCTTGCCAACCATAACTGGGTTTTAATTTCAATATTTCCACTTTTAAAGAGTAGTTTATTTCTCAGACTCTTTACAAACATGATAATAACTTAATTTGCTTTAAACCAAGGATTAAGTACTGAAAAAATTGATTGGTGTAGAAAAGTAAATTGATACAGAAGCATAGAAAGGAGTTCCCGTATGTTGCTAGAGGAACTACCATCAGATAGAATGAACACCATATCAATGAAAGAAAAATGACAAATGACACATGACAAATTGTCAATCATCCCTTTTGATACTCCACTCACCGTGATGGTAAGCAGACAGCCTTACAGGATGGAGCAGTTAGAGTAAGAATAGGAGAAATCCCACCTTTCAAGTCATTGTTGCTGTTATTTAGTTGCTAAGTTATGTCCAACTCTTTGTGACCTGGTGGACTGTAGCTCACCAGGTTCCTCTGTCCATGGGGTTTCCCAGGCAAGAATACTGGAGTGGGTTGCCACCTCCTTCTCCAGAGGAATTGTTCTGACTCAGGGATTAAACCAGCATCTCCTGCATTGGCGAGCAGATTCTTTACCACTGAGCCACCTGGGAAGCCCCAAGTAATTGTTAGTTGTGAACAAAGTGGAAGATTTCCCCCACCCCCACATCCCAGGCATTGTTAGTTGTAAAAAAAATGGTTGTCAGGACTTCCTGGCAGACAGTCCAGTGGCTAAGACTCCAGGCTCCCAATGCAGGGGGCCTAGGTTCAATCCCTGGTCAGGGAACTAGATTCCACATGCTGAGATTAAGAGTTCCCGTGAAAGAAAAAGTGAAAGTCGCTCAGTCGTGTCCAGCTCTTTGTGACTCCGTGGACTATATACTCCGTGAAATTCTCCAGGCGAGAATACTGGTGTGGTTAGCCATTCCCTTCTCCAGGGGATCTTCCCAACCCGGGGATTGAACCCAGGTCTCCTGCATTGCAGGTGGATCCTTTACCAGCTGAGCCACCAGAGAAGCCCCCCAAAATGTGGAATGCTTCAAGAATTTGCATGTCATATGTGCTGCCGAAGTGAGCACAAGTTCCCATACTAGAACTAAAAAATAAAAAGATTTGAGTACCTTAAGGAAGATGGAATATCCTGCGTGCCACAGCTAAGATCTGGTACAGCCAAATAAATAAATAAAACATAGCTTAAAAAAAAAAAAAAAGTGGAAGTGGATGATGTAAAACAGTAATCTCCATCAAAAAGCTTCGTGGCATCCCTTTGTAAGCTCGGTATACAGAAATCCAGCGATTTCCTCAAGCTCATCAAGCCTTGGCCCTGAGTGTCCCCCAGTTGTGTTAATTTCTGCTCTGTGTTCTGGCTCACTGAGATTCTATCACTGACATGTGATAAATGTGTTACCATTGGCCCCTGATACTGTTCTGATCTTAATCCCCTGGGTAACTCATCGGCTCACAGAGTTCTTTTCGTCCTCCGTCTCGTGAAGATTTTAGAGTGATGAATCTTCATGTGAGTCCATTGACTCAACGTGCTGGGTTCGTGTGGCCTCTTCAGCCGAGAAACTTCATTCCTAGGAAGCTATGTCTTATCTTCCCCTCTTTTTCTTTGATCTCTTTTGGGGATTACTATTCTTCCAATTTTAGAACTTCTAGAATGGTTCTAAGGAAAGCTTTTTTCCCCATGTAGTTTGCATCTCTTTATTCTTGGAAAATGTCCTCAAGATTAGATTTCTTCTTTTTTTTTTTTTAATGCTTTTATTTGTTTAGCTGTGTGGGTCTTAGCTGTGGCATGAGGGATCTTTTTTTTCTTTTTTCCTCTCAGAATTAGTAGATTATTTAATAGTTTCAGGAAGAGTATAATTTACAGAAGTACATTTGAATGATATTGTTAGGAAGATAGCAAGAGGAATTATTTGCTTAGCACAAAATGATTTCTTTAAATTAAACTTGATAATGTTCTTTCCACTGCAAGTATTTTTCCCCCAAACTCCCTAACCGTCCCTCCTTTACCCTCTCCCACTTTGCCTGCCCACTCCCGCCACCATAAGTTCCTTCTCTGTGAGTCTCCTTTTGTTTTTTAAGTAAGTTCATTTGTATCATTTTGGATTCCACATGTAAGGGATGTCATATGACATTTCTCCTTGTCTGCCTGACTGCCTTCACTCAACGTGGCATGCAGAATCTTTATTTGTGGCATGTGGGAGCTAGTTACCTGACCAGGGATGGAACTCGGGCCCCCTTCATTGGGAAGGAAGAGTCTTAGCCACTGGACCATCAGACAAGTCCCTAGGTTTCATCTTGTTACTATATTTTTTAATTTCTAAGAACTGATTTGTGTTCTAAACATTCCATTCTTTTTTTTTTTTTGGCCGAGCTGTTCAGCTGGTGGGATCTTAAGTTTCTCACCAGGAAACAGAACCTAGGCTGTCTGCAGTGAAAGTGTGGAGTCCTCACCACTGGACTGCCAGGGAATTCCCATGACCTTGGAATTTATGCAATAAATTTTGGTGAGCAGGACTTTGTTTTCTGGAGGGATCAGAAGTAAATTTTGTCATCTGGATTTTATTCTTCATCTAGGCAATGGATTCTGTCACACTCTAGATTTGTAGAAAAGTTGTCCTTACAAGTAAATTGTAATTCATGTGAATACAGGTTAAATAAATTTATTCCTACTGCAAGTGTAAATTTTTGCTTTGCAAGTATTTTTGAAGCCAGTCTAAATAGTCTAGTTGACCTTTTTTTTTTTTTGGCTGCACTGGGTCTTTGTTGCTTCCCATGTGCTTTCTCCAGATGGGTGTGTAGGCTTCTCACTGCAGTGAGTCCTCTTGTTGCAGGGCATGGACTCAAGAATATGGGCTCAGTAGTTGGGGCCTACAGGCTTCCTTGCCTTGCCACATGTGGGTTCTTCCTGGACCAGAGATTTAACCCATGTCTCCCGCATTGGCAGGTAGATTCTTAACCACTGGACCACCAGGGAAGTCCCTAGTTGACCTTTTAAGTTTTATATATATATAAAACGTATATAGTTTCAGACTACCAGGGAAGCCTGGTAGTTATATAACCATATATATAACTATATATATATAACTATATATATATAACTATATATATATAACTATAACTATATAACTATATAACTATATAACTATATATATATATATAGGCTTCCCTGGTAGTAGAGAATACTCCTGTAATGCGAGAGACTTGGGTTTGATCCCTGGGTTGGGAAGATCCCCTGGAGAAGGGAAAGGCTACCCACTCCAGTATTCTGGCTTGGAGAATTCCAGGGACAGAGGAGCCTGGCAGGCTAGATGGGTTCTCAAAGACTTGGTCATGACTGAGCGATTTTCACTTTCACGTTTCATATATATATATATATATTTCCTTTTAAACACTTTATTATTATGTGTGATTACAGTGAAAGTTGGTAGAAAATAATAGATTTCAATATGTTTGTTTAAATGTTTAAAGTCACTTAGTCGTGTCCGCCTGACTCTTTGAGACCTGGTGGACTGTAGCCCACCAGGCTCCTCCATCCATGGGATTCTCCAGGCAAGAATACTGGAGTGGGTTGCCATTTCGTTCTCCAGGGGATCTTCCCAACCCAGGAATCGAACTCGGGTCTCCCACACTACCAGATCTCAATATATTAACTCAAGAAACTGTGAAAGAGACAACTGCACCAATTAAATCTATCAATGGGAATTTAATTCCTTGCCACTTAGAGGCCACCAGCAACTCATGTGGTCAAACCAAATTAGGTTTCTTTAGCCTGTTATACTAAGGGAGGATTCTAGCATGGGTGACTCAGTAATAGGGAGGTGGAAGGGCTTTATTATAGGATTTGTGCTTATGCAGGTGATTCTGAGAAAACAAAGGAGTCATCACTAGACTGGATGCTGAAGAAGTGAGGGCAGTTCTGTGAGTGGACAGCTTGGTGGTTTCTGTTCAGGAGACAAGGAGATGGAAGCTGGGTGGAACTGTCCTGAAAGAAGCAGGAATTGTCCTTAGGAGACAATTCAGTCCATGGAGATGCTCAGTTATTTTTACAGTTTTAGAAGTTGTGCTCTGGCCATATGAGGCTGTTGAGCACTTGGAATGTGGCTGATCCTATTTGAGATGTGTTCTTCATGTGAAATACTGAGTCCAAAAAGGAATGTAAAATATTTTCCTAATTTTTTTTTTCATTTTTAGCACATATTGGCATAACTGGACTAGATAAAATATAGATACAAGGTTAGATAAAATATATTAAAATGAACCTCAGCTGTTTAGTATTATTCGTTTTAATGTGATTACTAGAAAATTTAAAGTTGGGAGTTCCCTGGTGGTCCAGTGGTTTGGACTTAGCACTTTCAATGCCAAGGGTGAGGGTTGATCCCTAGTTGGGCAGCTAAGATTCTGCAAGCCACATGGTGCAGTCAACAAGAAAGAAAGACAAAAAAAAAAAAAAAGGAAGTGAGGGAGAGAGGAAGGAAGGAAGGGAAGAAGAAGGAAACGTGACAGAAGAAGGAAATTTAAAGTCTTGTGTGTGGCTTGCTGGTGGGCTCACATCAGTTTCCAATGAGCAGCTGCAGTCAGCCAGTGGGTCTTGGGTAGGTCATTACTGTCAGTTCTCTCTTCTCAGTGCAAGCCTTCAGCTAGCCTTTCCCTCCCACTCCTTTTGAGAAGGACTTTCCAGGCAAATCAAAGATTGACTCATTCTCTTCTGAAAGATCCAGAGGAGCCTCAGGTCAGTTTCTGTCGGTGCAGGATGATGCTTCTCTTGTCAGGATGCATTTCTGAGAAATTGATGATAAAAGGGCGTTCTTGCTTTGTATAGACGTATTTTTCCAAAGGATTCTTTTAAAATGAGACTTAAGTATATTTAAAGCAGTATTTCTCAACCTTTTCACCACTGCCTTGCCCAGCTAAGTCTTTTTTCCGTAACTCGTCCCCTCACCCCAACATTTTTATAGCAGAGATATACTGTGCACCAGTTTATATAACATGGATGCCTGTGTTTGTCTGTCTCTATGTACTGTGCTGTGCTGAGTCTCAGCCATGCAACCCCATGGACTGGAGCCCACCAGGCTCCTCTGTCCATGGAATTTTCCAGGCAAGAATACTGGAGTGGGTTGCCATTTCATCTTCCAGGGGATCTTCCCGACCCAGGGATTGAACCCTGGTCTTTTGCGTCTGCATTATAGGCAGATTCTTTACCTACTGAGGGATTAGGGAAGCCGTGTGTGTGTGTGTTTAAAATCTGTGCTTCATATGTAAAAGAATAAGGTCACCATGAACCAATTTTTACCCCATTGGGAAGTGGATAGTTTAGGCATAACAGCTAACATTTATTATGTTTCTCAAATACACTTGGTCGTGCTTAAGATAACATTAGCATTAGTGGTATCTTTATTCTCCCATCAGTTGAAGCCCAGAGAGTTAGAAGGACTCCTTACTCCTGGCCACACTGCTATCACAAGAACCAGAACTACAACTCTTTTTTAAGGCTTTGCAATCTTCTTTAGACCAAACCAAATACAAGTGTTCAGAGTCTTAAGAAGAATAAAGGATTTGAACACAAGGCACTCAGGAAAGAATCTGATTCCTTTCCCAACACCTGACCAGATGTGGTAGTGAAACACCTTTTTGCTTATTTGCTAATTTTTAGAAGATTATACTTTGACATGAATCTGCTTTCAGCTTGCTAGTTTATATATTCCATGATTTGGAGTTTAAGATCATGATTTAGACTGCCTTGCATTTTTAAAATTTGTTTTATTTTGGGGCTGCGCTGAGTCTTTGTTGCTGCGAGAGGACTTTCTCTAGTTGTGGCCAGCGGGGACTACTCTCTAGTTGCAGTAGCTTTTCTTGTTGCAAAGCACAGGCTCTAGGCACACAGGATTCAGTAGCTGCTACTCTATGGGGCTCAGTAGTTGAGACGCATGGGCTTAGTTGCTCCGTGGCATGTGGAATCTTCCTGGACCAGGGATCGAACCCATGTCCCCTGCATCAGCAGGCGAATTCTTTGGACCACCAGGGAAGCCCCAGGTCTGCCTTGCATTTTTAATGGAATCGGAGGTATCGCTGGAAGGTTCAAGGTCTGGCAGTGCGGGTCCCCTCTGTGCAACAACCACAGCTGGTTATCAGATGTGCTTCCTTATAACCGTGAGAGTAACAGAGCTTGTTGTGGAAGATTTGTAAAGTGTAGGAAAATATCAGGACAGAAATACCCCATAATTCCACTATGGTTGGTTTTTGATAGTTTTCTTTTTGGGCTCTTTTTTCACTCAGCCTCACTTATGTGAACATATTTAGAAAGCAAAATCAAGATTGCATTGAATATATAGTTTATATACTGAACAAAGAGGTGTGTGGCTTTCTATATCAATGTAAGCATCTTTCCATGTCATTAACTGCTTCAAACATGTTGTTTTGCAAGATAGTCCACTGAAGAGTTAAATAAACTATTTTCCTAGTATTGGGACACTTAAGTTCTTTAAATATATTATACGTCGCAAGCAGTTAAAATTTTCATATATAAATTTATACTTTGATTTGGTATAGCTAATAAAAGTAGAATATTAAAACATGTGAACTCAACAAGAGGAGAAATAAACTTATATCACTTTTATTATTTGGATTGAGTTTTTTTAATATTTAATTTCCCCCTTTCCTTTTTTTTGATAAATTGTCTTGCTAAGTGACTTTAAATCTCCCTTAGCTTTTCTGTTGTATTACAATAGTCCCTTTGAGGAACTAGTCTTCAGATTATTTGTCTTGAGGATTTTGAATCAAAATAACCGTGTCTACACAAACATGTCCAATTCAACTGGACCATAAAATTCAATTAACTGGTATTTGCCTGTGTTCGTAGCAAAGGAGCAGAGAAGGCTTGAAAATACACTGAGCCCAGGAGAACCTGCCTGATGTCATTTAATTCAGTGTATAGTTTCATCTTCTTCATGGTTATTAGCTGGCAGCAACTTCTAACTCAACCTGAGATGATCTTTGAAGCATTTTAAAGGAGCAACAGTGCATAGAGGTTCCTTTAGGTTTCATCTGCCCTTTGCAGCCAGAGGAGAAGCAGCCTCACTGGGTTTGGGTTTATTTTCCTCTGAATGTAAAGCTGGGGTGAAAAGAAAAATGAAAGGGGGGGGTGATGGGTGTTAGGAATGGATTTGGGGTGAGTCCAAGTCTCCAGTTCCTAATGCTCGATCCCTGGGTCAGGAAGATTCCCCTGGAGGAGGAAATGGCAACCCACTCCTGTGTTCTTGCCTGGAGAATCCCATGGACAGAGGAGCCTGGCGGGCTACAGTCCATGGGGTCGCAGAGTTGACATGACTGAATCGACTTAGCATGCACGCACAAGTCCCTAGTTCCCGACGATGCTCATGTGTAGGTTAAATGCCTCCTTGGAGGACGTTAACGAACCTCGCATCTGTGCTGACCCTGGTGTCTTGGTCTCTTTTGCCCACTTGTCCAGCCTCGCTGGGCTGCGAGGCTTCCTGAGTTCTCGTCCTGAGTCACTGCTTTGTGATGCACACGCATCCCACTATTTCTGCTATTTCTGTCTTTGAGTCCTCTCCACTTTGGGCTTCCTCTAACCTCTGTCCATTCGCAGAGCCGTTGTTCAGGTTCGTCTTCCTCAGTGTTCCAGACCTTTGACTTCACCTGCTGCATTCCATTCGATGATCTCACAGATGTGAGTGCTGCCAACTTTTGGACTCCTTCCTCACCTCGGTCACCATGGTTTCCATCGGTTTTATTTCTAGAGTGTCTTTCTCATTGTCGTTACTGCCCCGTTACTTTTTCTCAATCACAGTTCAAACTGTGACACTGGCTGTGCTCCAAAGCCTCTGATGGTTCCCGGCAGCCTCCAGAGCTCATATGAAGTTCTTTTTTCTTGAGAAAGAAAAAACAGGTTTCATGAGATATCATCCACACATCATGCAGGTGACCCATTTAAAGTATACATGGTTTTGGTTTTTAGTATATTCGCAGAAATGTGCAACCATCAGCACAGTCAATTTTAGGACATTTTCATATCATGGCAAAGAACCCCCATACCTGTTAGCAGCCTCTCTCTCCAGCTCTCTGGATCTGAGTAACTGCTAGTCCATTTTTCTGTCCTTAGAGATTTGGCTGTTCCCGATGTAATCAAATAATATATCAACACACCACTGTACAAGGGTCCAGTTTCTTTCTTTGTTATCTTGTCAGTCTTTTTGATTATAGCCATTCTAGTGAGTGTGACGGAGAAGGCACTGGCCCCCCACTCCAGTACTCTTGCCTGGAAAATCCCATGGATGGAGGAGCGTGGTGGACTGCAGTCCATGGGGTCGTGAAGAGTCGGACAGACTGAGTGACTTCACTTTCACTTTTCAGTTTCATGCGTTGGAGAAGGAAATGGCAACCCACTCCAGTGTTCTTGCCTGGAGAATCCCAGGGATGGGGGAGCCTGATGAGCTGCCATCTATGGGGTCGCAGAGTCGGACATGACTGAAGTGACTTAGCAGCAGCAGCAGTAGCAGCAGCAGTGAGTGTGAATTGGTATCTCATTGTGGTTTTGTTTGCAGTTTCCTGATGGCTCATAACCTTGAGCATCTTTTCATGTGCCTGTTTGTGTTGTCCTCCTTAGAGCAATGTCCATTCAGATCCTTCAACATTTTTAAAATATATTTATTATCTTTGTTGTGGTACATGGACTTTCCAGTTGTGGTGTGCAGGCTCTCTAGCTGTGGCCCAAGAGTGAGATGTTAGTTCCCTGACCAGGAATTGAACCCAGGCTGTGGCAATAAAAGAACCGAGTCTTAACCACACGACCACCAGGGAATCCAGATCCTTTTTTTCTTTGATTGGGTTATTTGTTATAGTTAAGAGGTCATTCAGGTCCCTTCATACTCTGGCCTCCAATATAATATGTCTTATCTCATCTCTAGTTATCACTTCTGTCCCTTCCTGCTCCAGGTCTCCCCAAGCTAACTCTGAGCCTGTGCCTGCCTGAAGTCACATCAGTCGTATCTGACTCTGTGCAACCCCATGGACTCTAGCCCACCACGCTCCTCTGTCCATGGGATTCTCCAGGCAAGAATACCGGAGTGGGTTGCCATTTCCTTCTCCAGGGGATCTTCCCAACTCAGGGATCGAACCCTCATCTCTTCAGTCTTGTGTGTTGGCAGGGCGAGTTCTTTACCACTAGCGCCACCTGGGAAGCCCCAAAGCTATAAAGAACTCACTAATGCCCCCTAAGTGCCCCGTTCCTGCCTCTCCCCATGTCGCCCCTCTGCAGGACTGCCTTTGTCTGCTCATCCTCAGATCGGGCTGCCCCCTCGACTCTCCCATCATTTCAGAGGCTAGCTCAGACGTTTCTTGAGGTGGCTAGATTGAAGTGACCCCACTTCTTCCCTTGGGTGTGTTTACACCCAAGACTGAGGTCCCCAAGGGTAAGGACAGTATCCAACTGTATCCCCAGGGGCTTAGCACAATTAACGTGGAGCTAGAACTTGGTAAATATTTGTTGAATGAACCAGGAAGTTTGGGAAAACACTTCCCCCCCGCCCCCCATCATCCACTCATTTAGGATACTGGTAAACGTTTTCCCATCATTTTTGCTCTGGGTGATGATGTATTCCCTCCAAAAATTCTGATGTAACAAGAAGAAGCAAATAAGGAATGGAAGTGATCACCAAAGAAGGCTGCCTGCATTGCACACTTACCTGGGGTCTGATCTTTACTCCATCCAGCTTTTATCCTTATTGATGACTTTTCTCTGTAAATCCAAGACACACAGAGGCTTATCAGGCAGCTGTGCCACACACCCTGTCCTTGACTACTCTTTGAGGTGGAGATCCAACAAGAACTGTCTGCTAAGAGAAGTGACAGCTTGCCACATGATCTCTTGCTTGGCCTCCAGGTTTAAACTGCCTCTTTAAGAATATCAAGTCTGCTGTGCTGGTGTCTTCACCAATGTCATAAAAAGAAGAAAAAAAAAAAGTTCAAGCACCAAAGCTGAATAGCAATACAGTTACCTTTTAAATGTTTTAAGTAGACCTTGCGTTTGTAATATTTCTTCATCCCAATGATGTTTCTTCCATCCAGATGATGCCTTCCTGTTGTTAGAATTTGGACTTTTATTTTTATTTATTTCAAAAAATTATTTTCAGCCACACTGCACCGGTACAGGAGGATCTTAGTTCCCTGACCAGGGATGGAACCCATGCCTCCCGCGGTGGAAGCGCCAGGGAAGTCCCAGAATTTGGATTTTTAGAAAGGAGAGGAGCTGGTGGCACAGCCAAACAGGGTCAGAATCGACAAATCCACGTAGAAGTTTGACTGTCCTTGAGGCAGCCCCAGGTGATCGTCAGCTGCTGCCCCCAGCAGCTGGTGCTGAGAAATGACGCGCTGAGACCTCAGCTCCCCGGGGAGCCCAGGCTGGTGCGCCTGGAAGCTTGTATATAGACCACTCATTTCCGGAGGCCAGCAGAGCAGCCCGCAGAGCTGACTTTCTCCCTGATTTTGCACAACTAAGGGACTCTCCAGGGTTGGGGGTGGGTAGCGGGGATAGATAGATAGGGGTGGGGAGCAGAAGAATGCAGAGCTGCTCAGACCCCTTGGCTACGAGGACTCTGGAGGGACAATAGGCACCAGCAAATTTCACACGCACCAGAGGGACTGTAATTGAAGCAATTTGTGAACCAAAGTGAAGGCTCCTCTAGGGAAGATAAATGGTTAGGAGGCTGCTCAGTGGCTCTCTCTGGGAATCAGCTCCCAGGCGTCATGAAAAGGCGCATCACTGCTGTTGCCAAGCGGACGTATGGCTAGGCTGGGTGTTCGCGGAAACATACGGGGGAGGTCGGATCTAGAGAGAGGCAGAAGATGGTTTTTTCAACAAGGTCTGATCGCCGGCAGCGATGCCGCCTTAACCTTGCTCAGGGCAGGCCTGATATGGTGCGTGGCGCCCCCTCGCGGCAAGAGGGAGCAACGACGTGTCATGCCTGCCTGCCTGTTCCCT
Source organism: Aepyceros melampus (assembly GCA_006408695.1). Taxonomy (NCBI): domain Eukaryota; kingdom Metazoa; phylum Chordata; class Mammalia; order Artiodactyla; family Bovidae; genus Aepyceros; species Aepyceros melampus. The sequence continues at coordinate 193,911 of SJXQ01006110.1, forward strand.
CCTCCCTCTTTCTCTGTGCCCACCGGTCCGCCCAAATCCCCCACCTTTCTCCCTGGCCCTGGAGCAGGGATAAGCAAGAGCTTCACTGTCTGAAGAAAAAATAACCTATCTTTTGTTTACTTAGAGGGAGAGCCTGTACTAATGGGGTCAGACAGGCAAGGCATGAAGTGATAAAGAGGAAAATGATGAAAAAAAGGGAAGCAAACCCCAGGGGACCTAAACGGACCCGTGCTAACAGAAAATTAACATGGGAAATAATGTGTCAAAATCGTAAGACCCCTCCAACTTATCACTTATCCTGTCTTTATACAGAATAAACCTGAAATTGCATTGAAAAAAAGATTTTACAAAAGTAGGGCTGCTTGAAAATTTCTGAGTTTTAAATATCGGCTCTGACTGATTTTCATGCTGGTGTCTGTTAGCTAACTTCTACCATTAAAAAGAAAAAGAAATGTTCAAATATTTAGGTTTTTTCTTTTTTTAAGTTGCCTTGATTAAGTGTTGAAGACACATGTTCGCCTTGTAACAGCCCTTCTCAAAGAGTTCAGGAAACAAGACAACTGAGGGTTGCCAACCCCAGATCAGTGCAGTGCGTGTGTGAAGCGGATGGTGAAAATATAAAATACTGTAAGTGCCAAAAGGGAACAGCATTTTTGCACCTCATCAGCCTCTAAACAAACAGAAGGATACAGAGCACAGTGTGTGTGTGTGTGTGTGTGTGTGTGTGTGTGTGTGTTTAATGGCGGTCGAATTTAATGTCTGTCTTTAAGTCATGTTAAAAAGCTGAGCCACAGAAGTAAATCGGTGCCAGGAATGAAGTAACGGTTTAGATAAAATGCTGCTGACTCTGGTCTTATTCATCCCAGCAACTCTGAAACCCTCCCCGGGTCTCCGCAGAGCCTTACTGACCACGAACAGAGGCCAGCTACGGGGAGGGTTCCTCTCCTTTAAAGCGAAACACATGACTCGCGAGCGCGGTGCCAAGTCCCGGAGCGCAGGGAGGGCGGGCCAGCCCCCAGCCCCCCGGCCCGCCGGCCCGGATGGGTGGGTGGGTGGAGGGCTGGGTGGGTCCTCGTATAATTAGCCGGGGAAAGGAAGCCTCAGTCCCCTTCTGGCTGCAGCTCCGACGGCACCTCCGATTTCCCCTGATCTTCCGAGGGTGGCCTGGCGCTCAGCTCTTTGCTGATCCCAGCGTAGGCTGAGGTGGGGGGCCGCTGGCAAGACCCCCTGCGGCTCCGGCCACCCGCCCTAGGAGGTCGAGGCTCGCCGCTCTCTCCGCTCGAAGGTGCGCTGTGCGATGATGCTGGGCGTCCTCACGATCACAGGTAAGGCGGAGGCTGGGTCTGCTGTGTATTCCGCCTCCGTGGCAGGTGGAGGAACCTGCCCTTGGCCTGGGGTGGGGATGAGGGGTGGTGCAGGGCAACTGCTCGACGACCCTGATGGACCCCTACTTCTCTCGCTGTGCTGGCTTTCTGATCCGAAGAGCATTCTCTCTTTGGCTCAGCAGGGCCACACAAACCCAGCGCTTTCTTCTTGCCCGTCCAGGAATCTCCCTGATGCCCAGGGGAGACCTGGAATGGGGTGTGTGTGTGTGTGTGTGTGTGTGTGTGTAGACCTGGAATGGTGTGTGTGTGTGTGTGTGTGTGTGTGTGTGGAGACCTGGAATGGTGTGTGTGTGTGTGTGTGTGTGTGTGTGTGTAAGGGATTGCACCTCTCGCTCCAGGAATCTTCCTGATGCCCAGGGGAGACCTGGAATTGTGTGTGTGTGTGTGTGTGTGTGTGTGTGTAAGGGATTGCACCTCTCGCCTTGGTGGAGGGAAAGGACAGCCCCACCCGCACAGAAGATGCATGTTGGAATGGGGTGCATTTGAACATAGATTGTGACAGCCTAACTGCCCGCTATAGTCATGAAAAAAAAAGTACATTCTTGTTGAGAAATTGCCGTGTTTGGCATTTTGACCTGCTTATTAGAACTTTCAATGAAGGATCATCTAGGGGACTACGATGTTAGCTCTGGTTTATGTGGTGGTTTCAATAAAGCCATAGTTAGTATAAAATTAGCGACTAACGTAAGCTTGCTTTCTAGAAATCTGGCTGTGAATGTGAATGATAATATATCATAGCCATCTCTAGCAAATAAGTTACAGATATCAAACTTTTGGAATGTACTCAGGACTCCTCTAACTTGTCATTTGATCTTTTCATGCAATTATATACTGTAGCCTCAGTCCTTAGGAATTTGCTTGTTTGCTCCCCCATTCTGCCTTTTCTCCCCTCATCAAAAATTAAACTCCATCTGCTAATTTAGGTTTATAAGATCAGCTCCTCTCTAAACATTTGAGGTCATTGCTCTCCAAATAAATGTTTTCTTAAAAGCACAGTGTAGCATTTCTAAGACTTAAATTTTTTCTCAATGCAATTGCCTCTGCACGGCCTTCTCCTCTGGAATTTGAAAGAATGTGAAAGTTTAGTGAAACAAAAAATACCTTTCACTTCCTATAGATTAGCTTGTTTACTTTGAGATTTCCTTAACATTCCTTCCTTAAATTAACTAGCCTTTAACTTGTGTGAAAATTTACCTGATGCCTAAAAAAACTTTTAAAAATTATTAGACTATACAACATTCAAAAATAAAAAAATACAAAATTCATTTTTTTCCAGATCATTAAGTTTTCTGTGAATGAGATATAAAAATGCTCAACCCTGGGACGCCTGGGAGTGTGGTTTGTGGGGTGTCACAGCTGGAGGTGGGGTTTCCATGATGATGACTTTCTCTGAGTGGTTTTTGTGTGCAGTACCATCTTTATCATATTCACTATTTGATGAGTTTATTACATGCTGAGTTTCTTATGGGGAAGAAATGTTGTCCTTTTTGGCAAAAATTGAGTTCATCAACTTGTATGCTTGTGAAGTGAAAGAGTCACTCCGTCTTGTCCGACTCTTTGTGACCCATGGACTGTAGCCCCCCTGTGCTCCTCTGTGCATGGAATTCTCCAGGCGAGAATCCTGGAGTGGGTGTTGCTTGAGGGGGCTTTTAAAAGTTGGTTCAGATAATCCTAATGGAATGCTCCTAATGGAATGCTAAATATTGGAAGGACTGTCTAACTTTTAGAGCAACTTTAGGTAGCTGGGTTGATTGCTTCCTGAGTTTTACTTTTATTACAATGTTGATATGAAGAATGTGACAAAATATGGTACTTTTTCCTGTTTAAAACAAAGTATGCAGAAAATCTTAAACTCCAAAGCTTTAATCAAAACCACCATTTTATAGTAGAAGTTAAAATTAAAAAGGAATTTTAGCTGTCTTAAAAATAATGTTATTTATTTATTTTCGGAAGTGCTGGGTCTTCCTTGCTGTGATGGCTTGGATTTTCTCTAGTGTGGCCGAGTAGGGGCTGCTCTCTGGTTGCGGTGTGCGGGCTTTTCAGTTCGGTAGCATCTCTTTTTGTGCAGGTCCGGGCTCTAGAGCACAGACTCATAGTTGAGGCACACAGGGTTAGTTGCTCCTCGACCTGTGGGATCTTCCCGGATCAGGGATGAAACCCATATCTCCTGCATTGGCAGGCAGATTCTTTATCACCAAGCCACCAGGGAAGCCCCCTGTCTTTTTTTTTCCCCCTCTGCAAGTTATTTTACCGAGGAAGGTTTACAATCAATATTCTTTAAATAGCTGGTCAGAATCCTGAAAAGCAATGTAGACTTTTAAAATTAGCATTCAGCATTGATTGACTAGCAAAAGATTTCTTGTCACTTAGGCATTGCTCATTTAAATAATGTAGGAGAAAGTTACTCTTGGCTTCTTTAGTGAGAAGGCCTTAATGTGAGAATGTATTTCAGTTTCACAATTAATAGTAATTGGGCAGGATTGATGACATTTTTAATAGGAATTGGACAGGTTTGCTGACATTTTTGTGGAACTGCTTAGGAATGAGTTTTCATTTTGTAAAGGAGGGGAAGCTGTCAGCTCATACTGACCGTTATTGTCCCCTCCCCAGACCTTGTGCACACACCTTCCTGAAATGAATACAACAAAGTCTGAAGCAGGAGATGATTGATTATTCACATCACATGCTATTGCCTTTCCTGAAGTCTTTCCTTCACATTGTGTTAGCAGTGGCCTTGGTTTAAAAAAGTGGAAAATAGAGACCTCCCTGGGGGTCAAGTGGTTAACACTCCTTGCTCCCAATGCAAGGGGCATGAGTTCGAGCCCTGGTCAGCGAACTAAGATCCCACTTGCCATGTGGCATGACCAAGAAAATGAAGTAATTAGCCTCCAATTAAAATAAATAAATTTATATTTTAAAAAATACTAGAAAATACATAATTGAACATGACGATGATGAAAGAGGTATCATCTTTCCACCCATATATCAGTGATATGGTAGAAAAAAAAAAAAAAGACTGTTTTGAATTAGAAAAACATCTTTCCTGTTTTCCCTAACTCACACACATTGTTGAGACTAAATGGAGAATATCATGAGGAGTTAAGGCAACAGTATCTTGATCTCTAAAGTAGAGTGGGAAGACTCCTCCAGTATCATGCCAGTTCTCGATTATTGTTAACGTATATCTTTATGCAAATCATTTTATAGGATTAAAAAAATACCACCCCCACCCCCCGCCCACACACACGGCTGCTTCTTTCTGCCAAGGGACTTGTGAGACATGAAATTAATTACCTCACAACTCTGGCTCAGTAACTGCCTTGTACCAAGCACCCACTCTAGTGGTTATTATCATCAATTCCCACAATAATCCTGCAAAAGGTGGTTACCTAATAATCCCCTTTTTATCATGAAAACTCATTTTCTCTTAGTATTCCCAGCTACTAAGAAGCACAGCTATGGAGTCATTTATAAAGGACCTCTTCCTCTCATAAAGGATGATACTGCTTTTGTGGTGCGCACAATTTCACACACCGGCTCAGATGTAAAAGGGACCAGGGAATGTCAGTATCCAAGCCTGTATGCTCCTGTACTGGCCTTTCCTTCTCTGAGTTTTAAACTCAGTTACACATCTCCTGGAGGCTTTTGTGGTTCATGAGGATTAGAATGAGGGGAGTTGGTTTGGTGTGTAAGATATAAGGGATGGATTTAGAATGTGGAGAATTCCTGGAGAAATTCCAGGACAATGCTGCAAATTGTGGGGGAAAGCTAACTAGTTCCAGATGTCACAGCACGCAGTCCTGAAGTGCTCGGGGACTGCACAGAGCTGGTTATACTAAACCAAAAAAAAAAAAAAAAATCAATGTTATAACTGTATTCGAGATACACTTTTCCTTTGTCAAACACAGTTATGTTTGGATAAAAACATTAACATTTTGTAATCTATAATATGACATATTCCTTAAAAGTTTTTTTTTTCTTTTAAACCTCTGAAGTAAAAGAAAAGAAGTCATATTTTCATCACTTAATCACTGAGTATTTGGAAGAGTAAGAAAAGAAAGTCGATCCTGCGGATTTTGGACTCCCAACTGGTTCTTGCGTTTTCTGGAGATTGGGGTGGGAGGTGTCTGTGTGGGATTAGGGCAGGGGACTGGATCTTTAAACCTTTTGGGATCAGGGACCCTTTGAATCTTGGGAGGTGGGGATTATATTTTTACAAGAAAAAAATATATTTGCTCATACTCATCATAGACCTCTTGTGAGTGATTTTATAAACTGGGATTGACTGGATATTTATCAGCAGTTAAACACAGTTTGGTAGAAGATGACACCAAAATAGGAAAAGCTTTGACAATTCTCTGCCAAAGTTGAATTTCTATCCAGGAAATGCTTTCAAATTTGGGTTTCTTTTGATATTACTAAAGATAGAGCTGTTCATATATTTTCAAGTTTATTTCACTTCACTAATGTTCAGTCACCTTTTCTTTTAAGCCTTGGAAGGGTTTGTTGAGTTGTTCAAATTATTAAGCAACTCAGATTATTATTGTCACAGATTTGAAGTATTGTCCTATGAAGTAGTAACTGAGGCTAGTTTATACTTTGAAGAATTAAAATGCAGCGGCAGAAGGATGCGCTACCAGCTGTCGCTTTCTTCTCCATTTCACTTTCCACACTGTTTTCTTTAAGAAGATCTTTCATTCATCTTAGAAAAACCTAGCAGCAAACAGAAAGCGTGCTCAGAGTCTTTGTTCTGACAAGACGACTTCAGAAACTGCACTGTCACTTCACCTGCTGCCGCCGCTGCTGCTAAGTTGCTTCAGTCGTGTCCGACTCTATGTGACCCCATAGACGGCAGCCCACCAGGCTCCTTCCTGCATCTGTAAAGGTATACATTCACCCTAAGGAAGCTGCTTCTAGGTCATATGCAGAGGTGTCTCAGACAGTAAAGAATCTGCCTGCAATGCAGAATACCCAGGTTCAATCCCTGGATTGGGAAGATCCCCCGGAGAAGGAAATGGCAACCCACTCAAGTATTCTTGCCTGGAGAATCCCATGGACAGAGGAGCCTAGGGAACTACAGTCTGTGAGGTCACAAATAGTCAAGACATGATTGAGTGACTAACGCTTTCAAGTGAGTTAAAGCACTTTCTACATCATTTTAAATTATCTTTTTCTTTTCCAAGTAATGTTTCCAGCATATTGACACTGTCTCACGAAGACATATGACTAGAATCTTCTCCCAGGAAAGAAGAATAGAAATATTTTATTTTTATGCTAATGTTTACTTAAGAAGCAAGACTTGTATGATGTTGCTTCCCCAAATGGCTTTAGTGGAAAAACATGTTGACACACACCGTGTAACTGGTAAGACTGTGTTTAGCATGCTGCTGATCAGTGTGTGGATCAGGAAGGACTGTAGTCTTTCCTCATGCTTTGAAGTGACTAGGGTGGGACCATTGATGAGCAGGACTGCATGAAGATGAAAGTATCTCCTAATCCTGCTTCCCAGAGCCCTTCCCCATTGACACTCGGACCAACTCCTTTCCCCAACCTTTTGACCGTCTTTGATGCCCAGTGAGAATGTGGAGTTTCTAGGGAACTGTAGCATCACCGAATATGTGAGCACCTTGTTTGGGCTTTATGGACATTCAAGAGACTTTCAGTATTAATAGCAGCATTCTGCAAAATAGCTGGATAATTCCGCGTTCCACAGGAGGGGGACAGTTATGCATTGTATCAGAAAGGTTCAGCCTAAAGCCAGTTATCCTGTGGAAGGATTTTTTGGGTGCCAGGAAAGTACGTTGCCAAATCAATGGTGCTTAAATAATCAAGCTTTTTTGATTTTCCTCTTCCTATCCCATTGGACAAATCTAAAGACAGACCGTAATTCCATAGGGAGCTGATGTCAAATTAGAGCAGGGGAGCACTTCCCTGGTGGTCTAGGGGTTAAGGATCTGCCTGCCAATGCAGGAGAAACGCTTCGATCCCTGATCCAGAAAATGCTTCGATCCCTGATCCAGAAAGATCCCATGTGCTATGGAGCATCTAAGCCCCAGTGCCACAACTACTGAAGCCCGAGCACCCAGAGCCAGGGCTCTGCAACCAGAGGAAACCAGTGCTCAGTAAGGAAGACCCAGTGCAACCAAAAAATAAATTCGAAAATATTAGAGCAGAGGTTTTAAGTCATTTAACAGTGAATATATTAATGGGGGGGGGTAAGGAATTGTGTTAATGAAATGCTCGTTAGTGTGGTCGTGAATAGATTCTGCCATGCTCTGTCCAAATAGGCAGACACTGGGTCTTTCCTGGAAGCTGCCACCGCCGCCCCCACCCTGCCCCCATCACAGTCTGCCTCCTGTCACTCGCCAGCTTCCCTGACTCCCAACAGCAAACCTGCGGGCTTGGTCCCTTCTCTCTGCCACCCCACATTTTCGGGTGATTCTTTTATGTGTGTGACAGCCACCTGGTTTGCTGACCAAGCTGAGATCTTTGAACTCGCTCAGAAGCTACAATCAGACTAGAAGTGTTTCTCACAGAAACACTTTAGAGGAGCTTTCTGCTAACCACGAGCTAGAAGGTGGGCGTGACGTTTGGCAGTCTCCCAACCTCCACCTTTAGCCTGAACCTGGGAAATGTGAGGTGATGCTGCTGGATACTATATAGATATGCGAGCTGGGAAAGCAGGGAGGGTGAGGAAGGGAGGTCCACACAGAAAGAAAGGCTCGGTCACCTGTGATCCTTCACTTAGTCCAAAATGGGGTAGAAAGATCTAGATCTTTTCATGGTGCAAATAAAAAGAACAGGTAGAGAGCTAACTCCAGAGAAGGCAATGGCACCCCACTCCAGTACTCTTGCCTGGAAAATCCCATGGACAGAGGAGCCTGGTGGGCTGCAGTCCATGGGGTCACTAAGAGTCAGACACGACTGAGCGACTTCACTTTCACTTTTCACTTTCATGCATTGGAAAAGGAAATGGCAACCCACTCCAGTGCTCTTGCCTGGAGAATCCCAGGGACGGGGGAGCCTGGTGGGCTGCTGTCTATGGGGTCGAAGAGTCAGAAATGACTGAAGCGACTTAGCAGCAGCAGCAGCAGCAGCAGCAGCAGCAGAGAGCTAACTCAGAATGCACTTTTCCCCCCTCGAAGTCCTTGTGTCGGGAGTCAAAGAGATAAAAACAGGTGCGATGTGGCATTAGACTTCGCGAACTTTAAAGAACTTGGTGTATTGATGGTTTCCATAGCATCTTGTGGTCCTGAAGGTCTAGGCCTGTCTCAAGGCTACCGGTTCTGGAAAGCTGAAGGCTGCTCACGACTGCCCTCTTCTGTTCAAAAGCTCCTTCCTGGGTTTGGACAACGACTTCATATACTTGAGTGCAATAAGGAAAAATGGAACCAACAGAAATTGTCTAAAAACAAGGAGACATAAAAATGCAACCATTTGAAGACTATTAAATAATTTATCCAGAAGAAGATACAGATATTAATAGCAATTATCACTGGACATTCCCTCATGGCTCAGATAATGAGCCACCATCCCCTAGTGGTAAAGAATCTGCCTGCAATGTGGGAGACCCGGGTTCGATCCCTGGTCAGGAAGATCCCCTGGAGAAGGGAATGGCAACCCACTCCAGTATTCTCACCTAGAGAATTCCATGGACTCGGGAGCCTGGCAGGCTTCAGTCTGTGGGGTTGAGAAGAGTCAGACATGACTGAGCGACTAACACTTTCAACAGTTACTGCTGGATATTGTCTTATGGATGTTACGCCCAATTTTCTGTATTTTTAAATCTTAAGCAATTTATATAGATGACTGTTGGAATTGGTAAAAAGTAATTAAAACTTCTGAGGAAAACAATAAAACAAACAAGAAAAAGCCATTCTAATGGCTTTTGTTTTATTTTTATGTGTTACCCTCCTAACTAGCCTTTTCAGGGAGTAATTCAGGGCACCCATGTTATAGGTGAGGACGCTGAGGACAGAAACTTCAAGAATTGTGCCCAAGGACCCAGTGCTAGTAAGTGGTGCAGCTGAAATGGAAGCACCAGTCTGTCTCCAGAACTTCTGGTCTTTGATCTCCTTCCTTTCTACCTGAATTCTGTCTCTTCTTTGAGAGGTGGGAGAAGAATTTGGTGGTTACTTAATCATTGATAAAAATTTGTATTATGGTATATCGTGTGAGGCAAGGAGCCGGAAGTGTGAACCATTACCGTCTCCATTTTTGTTGTTTATTTTTATTAGTCATCTGCACTTGTTTATTCTTCTGAGTGTTTAAAACAACTTAGAGAAAGAAACAAAATTAAAAATAGTTCAGGGCACATCATGTACCTTTTACCTAAATTTACCTCTTAACATTTTGTCTCATTTGCTTCATTATTTACTCTTTTCGTCTATGTTGGAAAACAAAGAAAAAGTTGCATACAGCGGCTTCCCTGGCTCAGTGGTAAAGAATCCACCTGCCAGCGCAGGAAACACAAGTTCAATCCCTGATCCAGGAGGATCTCACATGCCTTGGAGCAACTCAGGCTGCAAGCCGTTAACTATCGAGCCTGTGCTCTAGAGCCTGGGAGCCACAACTCCTGAAGTTGGCACGCCCTAGAGGCTGTGCTTCACGACAAGAGAAGCCACCACAGAAAAAAGCCCTCACAGCAACTAGAGAGAGGTTTTCGCAGCAATGAGGACCCAGCAAACAAACAAACAAACAAAAACAAAAAACCAAGCAGCATACAAGGACTTCACTGGTATTCCAGTGGTAAAGACCCTGAGCTCCCAACGCAGGTGGCCCGGGTTCGATCCTTAGTCAGGGAACTAGATCCCACACGCCACATCTAAGGATCCCACATGCTGCAACTAAGACCCAGAGCAGACAGGTAAATATTTTTTTTTTAAAGCAGCATCCAGGTTCCTGTTAAGTCTTACGTAGGTACGAGATATGAAGCTTTCTGAACCATTTGGGAGTAAGTTACACACATCATGGTTCTTCACTCCTAAATGCTTCAGTGCGCATTTCCTAAGAATAGAGATATTTCCTGTAGTAACCATAATACCATTATCAGTGTCAGATATTTGCATTGTCACAAGACTTATATAGTCTGCCATTCTTTTCCAATCTTGTCAGTTATTTAATAATGTCCCCTTTAGCATTCTCCTCTTGCATTACAAGATCCAGTTTCAGGTGTGATGTCCTCATCACACCTTTGGCCTCTTTTAATCTGGAACATTTGTGTAGCCTTTGTCTTTTAGATATTGAATGTTCAAAGCATGTAGTCCTCCTCCCGCTTCTACCACCCTCATTTTGTGTGTGTTTTCTGTTAATTGAATTTAGGTTGTGCATTCTTCGCCACAGGTGACATTGTGTCTTCCTTAGGGTGTTGTAGACAGTGTCCATCTGTCTCTCATAGGTTGATGTTAAGTTGTCCATCCTTTCAACTATTCGGCATGTAAATATCCTGCCTAACTCTCCCCACCTGCCCCCCTCCATTTAGCACCCACTGATTCTTCCTTTATCCAGTCTTTACCTTGACAAAGTGACAAAGTGATGGTCAGGGGATCTTTAATTTTTTTTTTTAATTGAAGTAGAGTTGATGTACAAGATGACATAAGTTACAGGTGTGCTCAGGTGATCTTTTGAACCATTATCTGGGTCAGAAGAGTCAGTAGGATATATGTGTTCTTTCTTTTTTTAAACCATGAAAAAAACTGCTTATTATTCTGAAATAGAATTTGAACTGCTGTCCACATCAGACATACAGCAGTAGTTTCTTTAGATGTTGGCATGTCTAAATACTTTTATTTTTTTACCATAAGTGGCATCTACAACTTATAACACTTATAATGACATATGGAGAATAAGAATTTTAATGCTGTGAAAGTTTACGGGGTTTATTTTTATTTTAAAAAGACTAAATAAATAAATAAAAAGTAAACTCTGGGGACTTCCCTAGTGGTCCAGTGGCTGAGACTCCATGTTCCCAATGCAGGAGACCCAGGTTCGATCCTTGGTCAGGGAACTCGATCCCACATTGCTGAAACTGAGTTTTCAGGCCAAAACTAAAAAGAATAAAATAAAGACAACCTTTGTTTATTATTTTGTAAAAAATAATAATATATTATTGTTATATACAATATATATATTGTACAATAATATTGTACAATAATAATGTTTTACAATAATATTGTAAAAATAATAATAATTTCTTAGAGCAGTCTTAGGTTCGCAGCAGTGATGAGTAGAAAGTACTGAGGGTATCTGTGCATTCCTTATCCCCTGCCAAACATAATCTCTCCCGTTATCAACATCCCTCACCAGAGTGGGACATTTGTTACCATCCTCGGCCTGCTTGGCATCATCATGACCCAGAGTCCTTCGTTTACATTAGAGTTCTCTCTTGGTGTGTACATTCTGTGGATTTGAACAAATATATGATGAAGTGCATCTACCGTTGGAGTATCATGCAGAATAGTTTCACTGTCCTAAAAAAGTCCTCTGTGTTCTGCCCATTCATCCTACCCTCCTCTCCACCTCTGGCAGCACTGATCTTTTTATTATCTCCACAAACGAGCCTTTCCCAGAATGTCATACAGTTGGAATTGTACAGTGTGTAGCCTCTTCAGATTGGCCTCTTTCACTTAGTCTTATGCTCTTATTAAGGTTCCTCCATGTCTTCATTTGCTAGCTTGTTATTAGTGCTGAATAATATTTTATTGCCTGGATATACTAGTTTATTTATCCATTTACGTAATAAAGAACATCTTGGTTGCTTCCAGGTTTTTGCAGGTAGGAATAAACCTGCTAGAAATGCCCACCAGCAGATTCTTGTACGAATATGGTTGCAACTCATATCAAATGTGGGTATGAGTAAATACCAAGGATATTTGGGTAAAAACCAAGAAGCAGGATTGCTAGATCAAATGGTAAGAGCATGTTTAATTTTGCAAGACACTGCCCCACTGTCTTCCAAAGTGGCTGTACTGTTTTGCATTTCCCACAACCATTTTTGAAGTCAGTTTATTCCCCTGTAAACCAGTTGGTCTTTTCCAATGAGTCGGCTCTTCGTATCAGGTGGCCAAAGCATGGGAAAGATTGAGGGCAGGAGGAGAAGGGGGCAGCAGAGGATGAGATGGTTAGATAGCATCACCAACTCAGTGGACATGAATTTTAGCAGACAGACTCCGGAAGATAGTGAGTCCATGGGGTCACCGAGTTGGACACAATTTAACCACTGAACAAACAAAACCAGTTGGAGGGACCGGGTGACCTCTACCTTTCAGCTCGAAGGCTTTATGATTGGAAAGATAGCTTGGTAATGGGAACCTGCACGAGGTCCTCACTTTTGATTTTAGTACTCAGGAAATTAAAGCACTTAACCACCAAAGCAGAGACATTACTTTGCCAACAAAGGCCCGTCTTGTCAAGGCTATGGTTTTTCCAGTAGTCATGTATGGATGTGAGAGTTGGACTATAAATAAAGCTGAGTGCAGAAGAATTGATGCTTTTGAATTGTGGTGTTGGAGAAGATTCCTGAGAGTCCCTTAGACTGCAAGGAGATCCAACCAGTCCACCCTAAAGGAGATCAGTCCTGAGTGTTCATTTGAAGGACTGATGCTGCAGCTGAAACTCCAATCCTTTGGCCACCTGATGCGAAGAGCTGACTCATTTGAAAAGACCCTGATGCTGGGAAAGATTGAGGGCAGGAAGAGAAGGGGATGACAGAGGATGAGATGGTTAGATAGCATCACCAACTCGATGGACATGAGTTTGGGTAAACTCCGGGAGTTGATGATGGACAGGGACGCCTAGCATGCTGTGGTCCCTAGCCTGCTGTGGTCCGTGGGGTCGCGAAGAGTCGGACATGACTGAGTGACTGAACTGAACCACCAAACCAACCCATGCAGGGATGCCTGCCACGCCCCGGCCTCTGTTAGGCAGTGTGGGTTTTGTATCAACTACTGGAAGACATATAGTATGGATAAGAGAGAGGAGTGGTTCAGGAATGCAGGCAGTGAGGTTTGGGCGCCTCTGGCTGGGGAGATCTGGCGGGTTTTTGCTGTGTGTGCTGGAGTTTGTTTTGAGTGTGCTTGAGTTGGAGGAGGGACCCCCGGTGTGGGTGATGGTGGGGGGTGGCCCCTCGCAGGCTGGCGAGGAGGCTGCGCCCTCTTTGTGACGCACGAGGCGGCCCCCAGGGGCCGCCCTGATCAGCGGCGCGGCCGGGGGTCGGCAGCCAGTCTCCATCCAGCGATGGGGCAGCCGGGGGCAGACGGCTGGGCCTCCGGGGCCTCTGTCGGCCTGCCCCTACCGGCCAGTGGCGCGCGCCAT